>PVKA01003837.1:0-105500 GCA_004027165.1 Ctenomys sociabilis
TTTTTTTTTGTCTTTTTGAGACAGGGTCTCACTATGCAGTTCAGGCTGGCCTTAAGCTCACTTTGTAGCTCAGGCTGGTCTCGAACTCACAACAATCCTCCTGCCTCAGCCTCCCAAGTGCTGGGATTACAGGCATGCGCCACCATGCCCGGCTTTAGCCCTGGTTTAGAAACAGAGGCAGGCCTGCAAGTTTCGTGCGGAGAGAATCACGGTGTGGCAGGCGTGGAACAGAGTCCCCACAGTCGTCCACTTTCGGGCCTGCTGAAGAAAGCTGCTGGGCGAGACAGCTGGCTTCGCGAGCCTCACTGCGGTAGCGCTCGCCCGAAATCCCTGCTCTGGGGAGGCCGAGGCAGGAGGACGGAAGCTGAGACCGGCCGGAGTCTCTCTGCGACAGCCTGTGCGAAAACGCAAAATAAAGCACCGGGCTCCCAAGCAAAACGGCGCGCAGACACTGGCGCCCCGCCGTCGAGAGACTACCGGGCCACGACGGCTGGCTCTCTACCGCCCCCTTCTGGCGGGCGCAGGCCAGACTCCAGACGGCCGCGCATGCGCTCTACGCGGGCCGCGCATTTCGCCTGCTCTGCTTTCCCCGCGCCGCCTCTGTGGCTACAGGATTGCGAGGCGCTCCCTGAGGCTATTTCGCGGCAAAGGAGGCTGCGTCTGCATCACGGTCAGGTGTCAGTGGACTGCGGCAGGGATGCGCAGACGGCCAAGGTCCAGAAGCCCACGCAGCAGAGATTCCCCAATCCTCTTCGCCTCAGCAGAGCCCTCGGCTCCTGCCCTCAGGGCTCCTCCCATCAGAGCTCCTCCCATCAGGGCTCCTCCCCTCGGCGCGCCTGCCCCCGGGGCGCCTGCCCCCCCCGGGGCGCCTGCCCCCCCCCCGGGGCGCCTGCCCCCCCCCGGGGCGCCTGCCCCCCCCCGGGGCGCCTGCCCCCCGGGGCTCCTCCCCTCGGGGCTGGGGCGGGACCGAGCAATCCAGAAGGGCAGGAGGGGCGGGGCCACTGGGTCCCAGATAGTCAGGGGGCCATTTGGATCACTGAAATCAGGAATGGGGCGGGGCCACCGGTCCACTGGTCTGGGTGAACAGTCTGGACCTAGGAGCAGTGAAGGAGGCAAGAAACACTTCCGTCACCACTTCTTGTTATCTTGGTAGACCTTCTCTGTTGCGCCAGAATACGGACAAATACTTAGTATTCTTTTAATTTTTAAAACTTATTTTTATTAATGTTTGAGATACATGATTATATTCGCTGTGGGGAATTGGTACATGTGCATAACACATATTAATCCTTTTTTCCCCCATCCAACCGCCTTTAAAAAAAAAAAAAAAAGTTTTTGCCACCATCAGATTCCTTTATCTTAGAAGTCCTTATACAATTATTTGTCATACAATTAGACTAACAGACCAAAAAACATAAAACATAAAGCAGTTATAGCAAATCAGGCTGCATGTCTAGACATTATCCATGCTGAATTACAACTTTTGTCTCTCTTTTTCCTATGTTTGTTTATTTTCACTCTATTCATATGTTGCATTTCTCATATAAGAGAAACCATGTAGTATTGAAGCTCCTGTGTCCAATTGCAATTAACATTAAGGTCTCAGGTTGTATGCAATTTCCTGCAAATGACTCAGGTATATTGCAGAGTAGGCTCCATCTTCTGAAAGTTCCATATTTTGTCTATCCACTTGTTGGACACATAGGCAGTTTCTCAGATTTCACTATTGTGAATTGTGTTGCTATAAACATGAGAATGCATACCAACTACGGTAGGATGTAATGAACTCTTTCTTATATTTTATTTTATTAAAGAATAAATAGCAATGAGACAGTTTCAAATCAAATTAATAGGACAGATTTAACAATTAATGTATTGCACATTGTTTTTGTAGTGGCTTTTTTAAAAAATTCATTTATTTATTACAGTGTCTCGCTACACATCATGGATTCTTTTTTTGCGGGGGTGGGGGGGTCAGCTCAGGCCGCCCTGGAGGGAGGGGCTGGCATGGCATGTGGTGCTGGGGATCGAACCGCGCACAGTCCCTGAGAGGCGCTTTAGACCGCTGAGCTATCTTGCCAGCCCTATAGTGGCTTTTTGTTGTACAAGGTGCTTACATGATACTCTGTCTACAAACACTATTAGAGCAGATGCCTCTAATCAAACAATTAAGAGAATGTAACTGTATACTTATCTTTTTTAAAAAGCTGAATTATAGTACAGTTTCAATAGTTAATACTTTTTACATTGTTATCTTCCTAGTGGTCATCTATAGTACAAGAAGCAGACAGGATATCCTGTCCAAACACTATTAGTGCAAATGTTTCTTCTCATAGAATTACGCAAAAGTACTGCATATTTATCCTAACTGTATCATTTATAAAAACACAGAATGATTCTTCCTTTGTATCCCCTTTGTTTTTGTTTAGTCCTGTCAAATATGAGTATTCTATTGTCATTCAATTTTTATAGGTGCTTGAATTCAGCAAAACCAACACAGTTCAGCAGTCCACAATAATAGTGGGTTATATGAAGTTGTTGACTAGAGCCATTTACAGCTCAGCTTGTTATTATGGCCTTATTTTATATGCCTCATTTTTATACTTTTCTGCTCGATACTTAAGACTGAGATAAAGCAAGACATAAATAACAAAAAATGTAACTTTTGTATCTCATGAGGACAGTCAGGTCCCCTCAGGGTTTATCCTGTAACCCTGTACCTCACTCTGTAGATCGTTTGTCAGTGTCAGCCATGTGGATCAGTCATGGCCATTGCTTGCCAGTTTGCTCTCTGTGAAAGCCCGAGAGAAAGTTTTCTCTCCATGCAACTCTCCTTAGGCACACTATCGATCATCGATCACATTCCTCTGTAGCTCTGTAATCTCCTTGATCAGGAGATTTGGGGCACAACTGAGTTCCATGATGTTACAATACTTATGTCCTGGGTCTTCACTGACCTTGAAAGGCTAGCGGCAAAATGTTGGATGACTTTGCAGCCCTTCCATTTCTCCAATTTTTGATCTGTAAACTTAGGTTGTTAACCATCCAGAAGAGAAGTTGATTATTACTCTGCAACATATGCAGTTCAGTTTACTCTATCTGACTAAATTCTTTCTAGTTGTCGTTACACCTTTCTATTTGTATTTCTTATTTTGATTTCTTATACTAGGGAGACTACATCATATTTGTACATGTTTGTCTAGTTTATTTCATTTGTGAGTATATGTTCAAGTGGCATCCACTTGAATATAAATGCTTCAAGTTTATATTTCTTTATAGCTGAGTAATACTCCATTGTATAGGAATACCACATCCTTCTCAACCATTCCTCAGGTGATAGACATCTTGGTTATTTCCAAGATTTTGCTATCACAAATTGTGCTGCTATAAACATAGGTACACATATATCCCTATGATATGATGTTTTCAGTTTCTCTGGGAAAATTCCCACGAGGGAGAAGTCGGCTTGAATGGGATTTCCAGTCTTAGTTTTGTGAGGAGTCGCCACATTAATCTCCACAATGGTTGCACCAGTCTACATTCCCACCAGCAGTGGAGAAGGGTTCCCTTTTCCCCACATCCCCTCCAACATTTGTTATTGGTTGATTTCCTTATGGTAGCCATTCTTTCTGGAGTGAGATGGTATCTCAGTGTTGTTTTTATTTGCATTTCACAGACGGCTAGTGATGTGGAGCATTTTTTCATATATTTATTCACTTCTTTAATTTTGTCCTCTGAGAAGTGTGTATTCATCTCAGATGCCCATTTCTGAATTGGGTCTTTAAATTTGAGGGCCCTAATGTATCTTAGTTCTTTATATATTCTAGAGAGCAGAACTTTGTCTGATTGCTTATTAGTTAAGATATTTCCAAAATTGTGTGTTGTCTTTTCACTTTGTTGACAATTTCTTTTGATGTGCAAAAACTTCTCAATAAGAGTTGATCCCAGTTGTTAATTCTTTCAAGTGTTTCCCATGCAAATACAGGTTTGTTCATGAACTCTTTGCCTACCCCTATGTCTTCAAGAATTCCTCCTACTTTCACTTCCAGGAGATTGAGGTTTCTGTTTTAATGTTTAGATCTTTAATCCATTTTGACTTTAGCTTAGTGCATGGTGATAGAGCTGGGTCAAGTTTTAGTTTTCGATATGTAGAAAGCCAGTTGTTCCAGGACCATTTGTTAAAGAGGCTATCTTTCTTCCAGTAAGCGTGTTTGGCCACTTTGTCGAAGATCAGGTGGCTGAGTGTGCTTGTAGATGCCTCTGAGTCTTCTACTCTATTCCATTGATCTTCAGGTCTATTTTGTTTCCAATAGCATGTTGATTTTATCAGTAGCTTTATAGTATAATTTCAAGTCAGGAATTGTGATGCCTCCTGCCTTGTCTTTGTTTTTTTTTGTTGTTGTTGTTGTTTTGTTTTTGTTTTTTTTTTTGTTTTATGGCAATTTTTTAATTTTATTTAGAAACAAATAGCAATGAGTTTCAAAATGGTTAGTAGGACAGTGACAATAATTAGTACATTGCATATTGTTGTCTTCATAGTAGTTATAGTACAAGATACAGACATGATATCCTTTTCAAATACTATTAGTACAAATCTTTCTTCTCATTGAATTAAGAGAAAGTAGCTGTATATCTATCCTATTTTGTATATTCAGATACAAAAAGGTCCTTCATTTATATCCCCTTTGTTGTTTAGTTTTGTCAGAGATGGTTATTCCATTGCCATTTAAATGTCATAGGTGTGTGAATACAGCAAAATAATCCAATATAGTCCAGTAGTCCATAATAGTACTGGGTTATCCATAGGACTCTACCTTGTCTTTGTTGACCAGGATTGCTTTTGCTGTTCTAGGTCTTTTCTGGTTCCAAACAAATTTTAGGAACAATTTCTCTAGGTCTGGGAGGTATGTTGGAGGCAGTTTGATAGGGATTGCATTAAATCTGTACAACAATTTTGGGAGTGTGGCCATCTTCACAATGTTGGTTCTTCCTATCCAGGAGCATGGAATATCTTTCCATTTTTTAAAATCCTCTACAATCTTTTTTTTTAGGGTCTGTAATTTTTTGTGAAAAGATCTTTGACTTCCTTTGTTAAGTGAATTCAAAGGTATTTCATTTTCCATGATGCTATTGGAAAAGGTATTGTTTCTGTAGTTTCCTTCTCAGTGTTCTCTTTTTTTTTTTTTTTTTTTTTTTTTTTTTTTTTTTTTTTTTTTTTTTTTTTTTTTTTTTTTTTTTTTTTTTTTTTTTTTTTTTTTTTTTTTTTTTTTTTTTTTTGGTCTTTTTGAGACAGGGTCTCACTATGCAGTTCAGGCTGGCCTTAAGCTCACTTTGTAGCTCAGGCTGGTCTTGAACTCACAACAATCCTCCTTCCTCAGCCTCCCGAGTGCTGGGAGTACAGGCCTGTGCCACCACGCCTGGCTTCTCAGTGTGTTTGTAACCTGTGTATAGGAATGCTATTGACATTTGAGTATTGACTTTGTATCCTGCTATGGTACTGAATTTGTGTGTCAATTCTAATAGCTTCTTGGTGGAGTTTTTTGGGTCTTCCAAGTAAAGTACCATGTCATCCGCAAACAGTGATAATTTAACTTCTTCTTTACCTATTCTTATTCCTTTTATTTCTCCCTTTTGTCTAATGGCTGTAGCTAATGATTCCAAAACTATATTGAATAGGAGGGGTGATAGAGGACATCCTTGTGTTGTACCAGATCTAAGAGTAAAATATTTCAATTTTTCCCCATTTAGAATTATATTAGCTGTTGGGTTGTCATAGATGGCTTTTATCAAATTGAGGTAGAGGCCTTTTATTCCAATTTTCTGTAATACTTTGAACATGAATGAGTGTTGACTTTGTCAAAAGATTTTTCTGCATCAATTGAGATGATAATGTGGTTTTTAGATGTCAGTCTATTAATATAGTATATTACATATATAGATGCTTGAATATTGCATTCTTGCATACCTGGGATGAATCCTTCCTGGTCATGGTGTATGATCTTCTTGATGATTTGCTGTATTCTGTTTGCTCGGATTTTATTGAGGATTTTTGCATCTATATTCATGAGGGAGACTGACCTGTACTTCTCTTTTTAGTTGTCTCTTTCCTGGTTTTGGTATCAGTATTATACTTGCCTCCAGGAATAATTTTGGGAGAATATTTTCCTTTTCAACTTTATTGAACAGTTTGGGGAGTGTAGGGATTATATCTTCTATATATTTCTTGTTGAATTTAGCTGTGAATCCATCAGGACCTGGACTTTTCTTTGTCGGCAGGCTTTTTATTATGTTTCATATCTCATTAGCTGTTATTGGTTTATTGGGAGTTGTTATATCTTCTTGATTCAGTTTTAGTAATTTGTACCTTTCGAGGAATCTGTGCCTTTCTTCTGTATCTTCTATTTTGTGAGCGTAAAGATTCTCGAGTGGCTATTGATTATCTTCTGATTTTCTATGGGGTCTGTGGTGATTTCACCCTTTTCATTCCTTATTGCTTGTATTTGAATTTTTTCTTTCCTCTTTTTGATGAGGTTAGTGTGGGGCTTATCGATTTTGTTTAGTGTTTCAAAGAACCAGCTTTCTGATTCGTTGATTCTTTGAACTGTTTTCTTCATCTCAATTGAATTAATTTCTGCTCTAATCTTTATGATTTCTTTTTTTTTTTTTAGGGTTTTTTTTTTTAATATATATGTATTTCTTTTTCTTTTGTTTTTGGTGGAACCGGGGATTGAACTTAGGCCCTTACGCTTGTGGGCAAGCACTTATTCTACTGAGCCATCTCCCTGGCCCTCTTTATGATTTCTTCCTGCCTTTGTGCTCTGGGTTTCATTTGCTGTTCCTTTTCTAGATGTTGGAGGTGCAACATTAGGGTGTTTATTTGTTCCTGTTCTGTTTTCTTAATGTGTGAGCTCATAGCTATGATTTTTCCCTCTGAGAACTGCTTTCGTCGCATGTCATACATTCTGATAAGTTTTGGTTGAATTTTCATTGAATTGTAGATATTATTGAATGTCTTGTTTAATTTCAACTGTGACCCATTGATTGCTGAGTAGGGTATTGCTTAATTTCCATGCATTTAGCCTGTTTTTCTGGTTTCTTTTCTCATTTATTTCCAGTTTCACTGCACTGTGTTCCAGTAATATGCATGGGATAATTTCTATTTTCTTACATATGCTTAAGCATGACCTATGGACCAGACCCATGTGCAGCTGAAAAAAAAATATATTCAGCTGTAGTTGGGTGGAACACTCTGTATATGTCCACCCAGTCCATTTGTTCCAAGCTCTGGTTCAGTTCTGCTACTTCTTTGCTAATTTTATGTCTGGTTGACCTATCTTTTTGAGATAAGAGGGGTGTTATGGTCTCCTGTTAAGATTGAGGCATTGGATGTTAGATTTGTCATGTCTATTAAGATTTGTCTTATATAGTTGGGTGCTACTGTGTTTGGTGCATAGATATTTATGAGTGTTATCTCTTGTTTATTTTTTTCCCATAACCAATATACAGTGGCCTTCTTTATTTCATTTGATCCTTCTTGGTTTGAAGTTGAGACTGTCTGAGAACAGAATTGCTACTCCTGCTTCTTTCTTTGGTGCTGGGGCATGTAGTATTATTTTCCATCCTTTGACTTTAAGCATATGAATGTCTTTTGGAGTTAAGTGTATTTCTTGTATACAGCATATTGTTGGGTCTTGTTTCCTATTACACTGTGCCAGTCTATTTCTCTTAACTGGTGAATTGAGACCATTTACATTGATGGTTATAATTGAAATTTGTTGACTTATCATTGTCATATTATTTGCCTGCTGTTGTTTACTCATTTTTGTCCAGTGTTTAATTGTTTGCCCTATTTAGTGGGTTCCATCTATTCTCATATGTGGAGTTCTGGTCATTGCGTTCCCTCTCTAGAACATCTTTTAGTAGCCTGTGTAGGGATGGCTTTGTCATCATGAAATTCTTTAGTTGTTCTTTGTCATGGAAGTATTTCACTTCTCCATCAAACTTGAAAGAGAGTTTTGCAGAGTATAATAGTCTGAGCTGGAATTTGTTTTCATAGAGGACTTGAAGAACTCTGCTCCATGCTCTCCTTTCCTTCATGGTTTGTGAAGAGAAGTGGGCTATAACTCTAATGGGTTTTCCTTTGAATATGATCTGCTTCTTTTCTCTAGCAGTTTTCAGTATATTATTCTTGTGTTGAATTTCTGGGATCTTGACTGTTGTATGTCTTGGTGTGTTTTTAGTTGGGTTGAAGTTATTTGGCATTCTGTATGCTTCAGTTACCTGAATGTTAGATTATTTCCTCATATTTGGGAAGTTTTCTGCTATTACTTCTGCCTATATTCTTTTTATATCATTTGTATTGACTCCTTCTTTCTCATTGATGCCTATTAATCTCACATTGTTCATCCCTGCATCATCTTACAGGTGATGAATTATTTTTTCCTGCATCCTCATTGTTTTTAAGAGATCCTTTCTCTTTTTTTTATATTATAAATGGAGTTGCTCTCAATTGATTGTCATGTTTTTAGTTCAGAAAAATACAACTGAGTTTTTTGTGTTGATTTTGTATTATGCAATATTATTAAATTTGATTATAGCAATAAAAATTTGGTGGAGAACTTAGAATTGTATATATGTAAATGCTTATGGAAATACAGAATTTAGCTGTTCTTCTCAAATTCAGTTGGTTTTTAGTCATTCATCTTGTCAATTGTAGGCAGCTGAATAAAAGTGGTAAAAATCACTTGGTATCCGTGTCTTGTTTCTGATATTAGAGGTGATATTGTCTATTTTTTACCATTCATTGTGTTAACTATAGACTTATTGTATATGGTCTTTATTGTATTGATGTACATTCTTTTTTACCATATTTATTGAATTTATTATAAAAGGATATTAAATATGGTTAAATGCTTTTCGTATACCTAAATGACAATGAGATCATATAATTATCATTTTCAATGTTGTATATCACATTTACTGGTTTGTATATAATGTTACTCTTGCATCCCAGAGATAAATCCCACTTACTTGTGATGATCTTTTTAATATAGTTAATGAATAGTTTGTTGAGAATTTTGCATTTATGTTCTTATGTATGTCGAGTATAATTTTTTATTATTATTTATTTAAAAGAACAAATAGCAATGAGATAGTTTCAAGACAAATTAACAGGAAAGATTCGATAAATTAATACACTGCAAACTGTTTTTGTAATGTTTTGGTATCGTACAGGGTGCATACATAATATTTTACTTACATACATTATTATAGCAGATGTCTCTAATCAGTGAATTAAGAGACTATAGCTATATATTTATCTTATTTTTTATAATTGTATTATATCACAGATTCAGTAATTAATACTTTCTACCTTGTTATCTTCCTATTGCTTGTCCATAGTACTAGAAGCCAACACAATATCTTGTCCAACCACTATTAGTGCATATCTTGCTTCTCATAGAATTATGCAGAAGAACTGCATACTTATTCTATCTGTGCTGTTTATGCACACACATCATGATTCTTCCTTTGTATACTCCCCTTTTTTTTGTCTAGACCTGTCAAAGATGGGCACTCCATTGTCATTAAACCAATTTAGGTGCCTGAACTTAGCGACACCATCCAACACAGCCCTGCATTCCACAATAATAGTGAGTTATCTGAAAAAGTTGTTGACTGTACCATTTACAGCTCAACTTATTATTATGGCTCCACATTATATACCTCATTTTTATACTTATCTGCTGGATGGTTAAGACCGAGATAAAGCAGGACCTATGTACCATAAGATGTACCTTTTGTTTCTATTGAGGTCAGTGAAGTCCCCTCAGGGTTTATCTTGTAATCCTGTACCTTTTTCTTTAGATCCTTTGTCTTTGTCATCCATGTGGATGAGTCATGGCCAATGCTTGACCAGTTTGCTCTCTGTGAGACTAAGAGAAAGTTTTCTCTCCATGTGACTCTCCCCAGGCACACTATAGATCATCAATCTTTTTCCTCTGTGGTTCCATAATCTCCTTGATCAGAAAATTTGGGGGCACAACTGAGAAGAGATCCTTTCTCACCTTTTCACTAACTGCACCAGTCTCTTCAAGATTTGAAACTCTGTGTTCACTTTCACTCAGACGTTTTTTTAGACTTGTGATTGAGATTTTAAGTTCTTCTATATCTCTTTGACTCTGCTTCATGCGACCTATTTCTTTCCTGTATTGCTCATTCATGGAATCTGTCATATTTCTAATGTCCTCTAATTTTTTTATCAATTTCTTTTTTAGAGGTAGCTATTAATTCTTATACTGCAGAGTTTTTTCCAAATTGGGTTTCCTCTATATATTTCCAGAATTGATTCTTTATTTCAGATGCTATGATTTAAAAGATTTCTTTTTTCATTTCAGAAATTATTTATGTTCTGAGTTCCTCTATACCTTTCTGCTGTTGTTTCTTTGCTTCTGCCTCTATTAATTCATTCATTTCAGCTGAGCTAGTGTCCTCTGCACTTATTACGGGTAGGCTGGAGGCCTCAGATTGCATTTTTCTCCTTGTCTTTGTCATTTTGTATAGCACTGACCTCTGATCTTTGGTGTAGAGCTTTGGTGCAGTTACAACCTTAGCACATAATGAGATTTGAGTTACTAAGTTTGGGATTATCCAGTTATGCCTGGCCTGGATCTAGCTGTTGTGTTCAGTTCCTTTTTGCTGCATCCCTCTGGCACAACTATGAGCCTGTGGTTCCCCTCTGTTGTGTCTCTGGCCCAGAGAACATGGAGGAGCACCAAAACTCTCCCACACACTCACTGGGCCCTGCTGTGCTGGTCAGGGGCTGGAAGAGTCTTCTCACTTGCTCGGTGGGTTGTAATTATCTTTTGGAAAGATTCCTAGAAGCTGGCTCAAATGGAATGTCTACTTTTAGTTTTTTGAAAGCTCCCCTACCAAGTTCTGTAGTGGTTATACTGGTTGCTATACTCACTAACAAGGAAAAAGGGGTCTCCTCTCCTCCAGCCTCTCCAGCATTTCTTATTGACTGATTTCTTAATGACAGCCATTCTTTCTGGAGCATGATGTGACCTCAGTGTTATTTTAATATGCATTTCTCAAATGGCCAGTGGTGTTGAGTGGCTTTTTCACATATTTATTGGCCATTGGTATTTGAAGGATTATTCATTTCAGATGCCCATTTTTTGATTGGGTGTTTACATTTTGGGGGCTCTAACTTCTTTGAATTTTGTTTATGTTTTACATATTACTCATCTGAGGAATATATGGCAAGAATTTATTGAATCTTGGTATGATTTCCTGTGCAACTGGTGTTGTGCTGAGAAAGGTTTTGCCTACACCCATGTATTCAAGAGTTATACTTTTTTTTCTAATTTGGTACTGTGATGACTTAACAGGACTTTACAGTCAAAAAATGGTGTCTGTGTATTAAGCTGACACATGTTTTAGACCATTATGAGGCATCACATCAGTAACAGAACTGAGCTTAATCTTATAGCTGGTAGAGTTAGAAACATGGTCATGTACAGTACTGGTGAGTATATTTCATTGAAAACTTATTTCTAGACAAACAGATGCAGGATGGCTTGGATAACTGTACTGTGGATTTCTGCTGGTCTATGGGAAGGAGCAGCTAATGTTTAATTTTTTTCCTGTCTTCTTAATTTCTTATAACTTTTTCTTTTTCCAGTTTCACATGCATATATTGGTAATCTAAACAACTAATTTGTAGAGTATAATAAGTACTGTGCAGTATAATAAGTACTGTTGAGTTCATATTGCTTTGTTTAGTGAAACCCCTATCATTTCTTTTTATTATCATTATTTTATGTTCTTTTTTTTAAATACTGGGAATCAAACTCATGATTTTGCCCTTAACAGGCAGGCACTTATACTGCTGAGCTACCTTGGCCCTTTCTATTCTCTTTTAAAAAAATTACTTCTGTTTTTTTTTTTTTAAGCTATCCAGATCCATCTGTATAGGATTTATGAGAATGTAAAAGAAGCAAGTAAATCACTGTTGTGACTTAGTTTATGTTTATCATATATAATTCTGTGTATGTAGATGTAGAGAAGCATCAGTAAAGCCCATTTTAAAGGCAGGAATATGTGGTTTTTAGGACCGTTGGCAACAGTGAACAATCTCCTGTGTTGCCAGGGAAATTAAGTAGAATCCAATCAGGTTTTTCTGTTCTGTACTTTGTCCTGGTCCAAGAGATCAGGTCTAGCCCTTCAACTTTCTGCACTTCTGCAACCCCAAGCAGAGGGGCAATACAGTGCAGAGCAAGTGGTGGCCGTGGTCAGAGCCCCTCGGAATCCAGGATGTGGCATTGGTCAGGGACCAACACCCAGGTGCAGCTGCAGGTCTGTGTGTCTCATCTAACACTCAGCTCTTTAAGTCATTTTCCCCTATTAAAAAAGTCCTTAGCTGGACCTGATGCTTCACACCTATCATCCCTGACTGTAGAAGGCTGAGGCAGAAAGCCCTCAAATGGAAGCCCAGCCTGGGCAAATAGCAACTTGGCAAGATGGCTCACAATAAAAACTAAAAGGGGCTGGAGATGTAGCCCAGTGTGACAGCCCTGGCTCTCAGTTCCCAGAACAAAGGGAAAAAGTTCTGCCTTGGTCTGCTCTGTTCCTAAAATGGCCTGGCTAATATTGGATCAGCAGAGGGCAATTAATGTTCATAATTTAGTAATATACTACATAAGCCAATATGTAAGAATATAATCATCTCATTACGTAAATAACAGAAAAAATATTCATGACGTTTTCATATCCTGTTTGTGCCAAATAATTAAAGGCCTAGAAGTACAGGGTGTGCATGTGTGGCTCTTCCAGAAAAATCACCCTGCCGGCACATCTCGGTTCTGAGGAGCCCATTTCAGGCTTATAGGGGTGAGTAGCTAGCCCACTAGATGGCACAAAGTGAGAGGTTAAAGCACAATCACCCTTTTAATTTTAATTTAAAAATTTTTTTGACCAGGGAGATGGCTCAGCAGAATAAGCGCTTCCCTGGCAAGCACAAGGGCCTGAGTTCAATCCCTGGTTCCACCAAAAAAAAAAATTTTTTTCCTTAGTGCCAAAACAGAAAAATGTTCAAACCAAAATATTCTTGAAAGTAAGTTACAAAAAGTACTTAATTTTTAGCTTATATTATTTAACATATGGACACATAGGAAGATCAAAAGTTACATGTTGAAATGGAAACAATCGTTGCCTGTGGGAGTTTGATTTAAATCAGTATTTTCTTTAAATTTCAGTTCTTGATATCCTATATTCTTTTTTATTTTCTGTAATGATTGTGACGTTCGTGTAATGGACAACAAAATATCAATATAAACTAAAGAGACTGCAGAGCACTTGAGGAGATTCAGTCTGTGTTCTGAAGTCTTCACTAACTTCGAAGAAGTAACGGAGGGTTTATGGGGGCCTGGAAGTCATAGGGCGAATGAAAAAGCCTGCCTGGCTATAGGCTAACACAGATATACAATCTTCAGGAGGAAAGGAGCCCAGAGCAATCCACTCGGGGTTACCCCCTGGATAAATGGCAGTGGCCAACATCTATCACTCTTGAGGCAAGGAGACACACATGACCTCGGTGGCAGATTGGAGCCACCAAGAAAGCTTCACAGAGAAGACCTTTGTTAGGCAAGACAAGGCTGCCCGCGTGATGGCAGCCCTTCCCCTGGGCTCCCTTTCTGTGCGGGGGAGGCTGTGTTTTCTGTTATCCTTGCTTTTAGAACAGGCTGCTATATTATGACCCAGTCACACACCAGACTCTGTAAGATGTCATTTCCAAAAGAATTTCTTCTCACAATGAAATTTGAAGCTGAAATCCAATGGATGCAGCATAACTCTCATCTTCGAAGTGGAGAAACAGATTGGAAGGAGGACATGAGTGAGTGGCCCCATCTTGGAGCTGGAAATTACCATCCAAGGATCTGTATAGAGCCCTTCCCAGGCCTTGCTGCTGCCCAGGTTTATATTTATAATCCCATGATTAACTGTCAGCGTTCTAGTCAGTTAATTCCAATCTACCACTTCCAGTGCAAACCATGGCAGGAATACAAACACTAAGGCATATCTGTAGTTATGGGGAACCAAAGGGTGCTGAGTCCAGCTACAGTGATGGCTATCCAGGACAAAAACCTTGACCCAGGCCCAAACCTGGGCTTTATTAATTTGTGAAGAAAGGAGTGGCTTGAGGATGAGTGACTGTGAGAATGGTAGGCAGTAGGTGAGTGCCATGAAAACTAGGACTAGGTAGGCTTGAAATCACCCTTGTAATATATAGAGAGGAAATACGCAGAAAGAGTAACCTGCATGACACAACTGAGGTGGTATCTAATATTTTGGGGTCCAGTGTTTCAGCTCTGATGTATAGTTTTTCAAGCTCCAAGAAGTCAGCCTCTGTCTAGAGGCTCAATCCCAGCTGATAGCATGGAGCACTGGCTCTGCATCCTGCCTCAGAGAAAAAAGGGAGAGGTCTTGAAGCCCATGAAGATGCAAATCCAGATCTCCTTCCCCTAGAAGATGATCTTTCCCTGTCAGAAGAGAGAGAAATTGCAGTCATTTCCGATCTTCCCAACACAGAACCAAGAGCTTGAGGGAGGCCTTCCCCCGCTCCAGAAAGGAAGGAAAAGTCCAGAGCTCCCCACCACCAAAACACTGGATCTCCCCTTTCGGTGATGGCTTAAACCCAGACTCTTAGCATAAGTATTGCCATGATAGACTTTAGCTGACTCCAGAGTTGTAAAAACAGGCCTACATGTGAAACAAGTAACCATATGGAGGAAATACACCCTGAGAAAGCCTCACCCTAAACAATAACAGGAAGAAAAGTAGCCAGGAATATAGCAAGAAAAAATCTATTTGACAAGCACGATGCGTGCTATACATTTTATTCTAGCTGTTTGACAAGCAGGATGTATTACATATTTCCTTTCTATATTCTTCATGTTCTCTGGTCAGGATCCCTCATCAGACTCTGAAACAAGGGTCTATGCTGACGGTTGCTGAGCTCAGCTAATAAAAGACCTTCAAATTTTAATTGGCTACTTGGATTCCTATACTGATTATGAAATGACAACATTCTCCACCTCTGGAACAGAAAAGCTGCCCAGCCATCAAGAGATGCCCACTTTCAGTCTCATCAGAGCCTAGGAAAGGGCATTCCCCCAGTTGTGCTCCCAGGAAGACCTGGTCATCTCCAGCACCATGGCCTCAAGCCGGTCAGACCTCAAGTCCTCCACTTGCTCGAAAATAAACATCACCCTCATCTCCAAAGAAGGCGGTCCATCTCTTAGTACCAGGCCCATTAGAAGAGTCTCCAGAACTCCAGAACTTAAGCAGACATCAAAAATTGCCTCATGGAGCCTGCAGTCCCTAAGATAGGCTCCATCCTTTCCTTCTGTCTCTGGTTCTCCCGAGGCAGCAGTTAACTGAATTCTCCCCATCCCCTATTAAGCCTCAGTTGCCCTCCACAAACTGGTCTTTGCAGTGCTTGCCAGGAAGACTAAGAGCCCCACGCCAAGCCTATCACCAGTGTGGAGTTCTCATCAGGAAGGAGGTGGTAAGAAAAATAAGGAAACACAAAAAGAATAAGAAACACAAGAAGCACAAAAAACAGAAGAAAAAAAAGCCATGGCTACAACCCCTGGGCTCCTGTAACCTGTGCGGCTGTTGCTGCTACCACAACCACATCAGCGCAGGAAGAACCTGAGGCAGCCCCCGAGCCCAAGGAGGAGACTGAGAGCGAAGCTGAAGACAACCTGGACGACTTGGAGGAGCACCTGCGGGAAAAGGCTCTGCGATCCATGCGGAAGGCTCAAGTGTCCCCACAGTCCCAGGAGGGAATGTTCGTTAGGATGTAAATTTTATTTGGTTTGTACTCAATTCAATTTCAAAATTGCTAAAATGTGTCTGAGTTTTAGACTATAAAATTTGTTGTAATAATTGCTAGGTTAAAGTTCACCACATAAAAAGGGTGTGTGTGTGTGAATTTACATTGCAAAAGGTGTCAGTGTATTAGTGACTTTCTTTTTTTTTCTTTTTTTTTTTTTTTTTTTTTTTTTTTTTTTTTTTTTTTTTTTTTTTTTTTTTTTTTTTTTTTTTTTTTTTTTTTTTTTTTTTTTTTTTTTTTTTTTTTGTGTAACTGGGGATTGAACTCAGACCCTTGAGCTTGCCAAGGAAGTGTTTATTCCACTGAGCCATCTCTCTGGCCCTGACATCTTTTTATTGACAGCTGACATGAATTCATTTAGCCAAAAATTATCTTTTTTTTCTTTAAAGGGAGTTTAAGTATTGTTGGCATTCTTACTATTTCCTTAAATGCCCCTGGTTATTTCCAGGGAGGCTTTCCCTCTTTTCTTTCTTTTTTGTTTCCTTTTTCTTATCTGAGTCCACACCATTTCAGTTATGCTTCCAGCCTTCTATGGTTTGAATGTGTCCAGGATCAGACCACTGTTGAAGCGCCGCAGAAACATGTGGGTGTTCCAGTGCCACGGTCTTCCCTGTTGCCTGTGGAATCACTGGTATTCGAGCTGGAAAACAGCTTTCTGTCTCAACCTGCACTATTACAGAGGAGCTGAGTGCTTCCTGGTGACTGGTTAGACGCTGGGCAGGTACCTGGCTTCTTCTGCTGTGCTTTGTGCTGTGCTCTGTGGGAACTTTAGAGAGGTTGGATTGGTTTGAGACAGAAGAGACACAGGTAACACAGGGCTGTCTGGAGAGCAAAGATGGGTGTGCAGCTTTGAGGGGCAGCACTCCTGTAGGGAGCAAGGAGTTTCAGCAAGGAGAGCGGGGCAGGCTTTCTCAGGCAGAGCAGGCGGGGTCCCATGGCACAGGGGGCAGACTACTGAGCACACTCAAGCGGCTTAATTCTGTCCTTCCAAAAGCCAGGTACTTCTCTCCTGTCTTCCAGCCCAAGAAACCAAGACACAAAGAGGCTGAGCCCTGTGTCTGGGTATGGCAAGTGGCAGAGCTTGGACAGAAACTAACATTTGCACATCACTTACTTACTGCAGAGAACCAAGTTTCAGGCTGCAGGGAGACTGCAAAGAGGGGACCCTTTGGTGAGCTCTGCTTCCAGCCCATGCCCCAGGGAGAGTCCCCACCTTCCTGACTTCTGGAGTGAGTCCTTAGGGCATTACTGATCCTCTTGGGGTGGGTCTGGGGTGCTGGGCCTGCTGCATAAATTCTATGGGTCTCACTTTTCCCATTTGGATTGAGCTGGTGGTTGCCCATTATGGATTCTGATGCAGGCCTGTGGCCTATAGGTATAGTTCTTAGTGCTGGGGAGGATGAGAGGATGGGAAAATGAAGACAAGAGAGAAAAGCTGCGGTCAGGTGGAGCCCGCTCTCAAGAGAATCAGAGGAAAGGAAACTGCTCAACCACCAGGGGTGTTTATTTATACATTTGACAAAGTGTCCCGTAACACAGCCTTGCCTAGCAACAGCTGATGGCTCACCTTGGGTGCTCTGTTCTTCCTTGGGCTTACCTCACCCCCACAATGTGACCAATTTCCAGCTTTAGCCTCTTCCCTACACAGGCCAAGAACTAGGCTTCTGACAGATAAAGAAGCCAGAATCAGTGCCAAGAATCTGCAGCTTTTTCCAGGGACATTAGGAGTAGTGAGGTAGGGAGTTGCAGGGACACATTTGTTTCTAGGCAGCACTAGAGGGCAGGAGGCTGTATAGTTGGCGTCCCACAGGCCACAGGAGGTACCCATGCTGGGTACTGCACTTAAACAACTTTTTTTTTGGCCAGAATCCTCGCCTTCTATATCTCAGAGATGGGAAGGCAGCCATGCAGCAAGTGTCATCTTGGTGTACAGGATGAAGGCCAGGTGCTCCAATCTTAAGGTTCACAGCAGGAATGTGTCTACAAGGTGGGCAGAGGCTAGGAGAGTCACACTGTTCCTCCTTTGTGGAAGCACTGGGCAGGGAAAATGGCTCTGGGGTATGATGACATTTATGTGTTGGGTTGGTTTACAAGCCATGGCGTAGGAGTGGCTGATGTCCCTGTCTGTGGGGTCACAGAGCTTATTCTCCATTTTGAGAGACTTCCCAGAGCTGCAAGATTCTCCATAACTAGACCATTCTCACCTGGTGCCCCATCCTAAAGTAAGAATGTGGGATCTCAGTGTTCCTCTTGCTGTCTTCCTGTGCCCTGCAGAAACCCTGGCACTGGCCACTAAGCACATGCATGTGTGGACAGTCAGACCTCTTCACCCACCTGCTGCAGCCTGGTTCCACCCTCCTGGCCTTGGCCATTACCCAAAAGATGGGAGAAGAAAGTTAAGAGTGTCTGTGTCCTGAGGGCTGAGCCCAGGGAAGTTGAGCCACAAACAGACCTGGCCAAGGTGACACTGGGGGTTGAACCAGGGCCTTCACACTGTGCTACACCCCCAGACTTTTTCTATTTATAGGTTTTCAGACACGGTCTACAAAAATGTTGAGTTGTGCAGGCTAGACTCAAGTTTTTGAGCTTCCTGCCTCAGTCCCCTGGAGTTCTGGGATTATGGCCCAGTGCCACCACATCTGCTCAGAGCTGTTTCTTGAGGCACATTTAAGTGATTTTAAAGACAACAGAAACATGTAATGTGCAACAATCAAACCAAATACATGTCTGGTTCCTTAAATACACGGCAGAAAGGGCCTTCCTGTACTAATCATGATTGAATAGAAGATTCTGTACTATTTATACTTACGTAGAGCAACTTTTCCTGAGCAAGGGACTGTGTAGCTCAGGCTGGCCTCAAACTCATGGCAATCCTCCTGCCTCAGCCGCTGCAGTGCTGGGATTACACATGCCTGGCACAGCTCAAGTATTTTATTTGTTATTTAATTTCAGTAACAGGGGTCAAACTCAGGACCTCGTGCTTGCCAGGCAGGCCCTGAACTATCTCCCTAGCAATCCCCTCCTATGTTTCAAAGCCAGCCATTGATATGCCACATAGTTTATTTATCTCAATTATACATGCCTATAAAAATTTATTATTTAGAATGGTTGTGTAATAAAATTTTCCTTGTAAAATTGTCAAAGAAATAACATGATTGCTTTAGGCAGAATCTCAAGCACAAAGATAAGAAGCCATATCTGAAGTATTTTATTTGTTCACATTTATCCTATTTGAGGTTAACACTACTTCATTTGACAGTTTAAAAATTATTCTGTAAACAAAATTAAAAATTACAGCAGTGACAGCTAAAATAAGGACACCATGTATAATAATGTGTTGGAAGGAATACTC
Organism: Ctenomys sociabilis; assembly: GCA_004027165.1. Lineage (NCBI taxonomy): Eukaryota > Metazoa > Chordata > Mammalia > Rodentia > Ctenomyidae > Ctenomys > Ctenomys sociabilis. Next base: position 19,254 of record PVKA01003837.1, read on the forward strand.
AGAATAAGCAAAGGAAATTAAAACATGATTGTGAATTCAACAATAGACAAAACTTTCCAATGTCTGTAAAAAGTTACCAAACCCAAAATCATGATGATAATAATAATTAAAAAAAAGAAGCAAGAATTCAAAGTGCAGGTGTGCTAGTTTTCATTTCCATACCCATTCAGGAAATAAATAGAGCATACTATTCTTTTACATATATAAAGTGACAAGTTCTGTTTTAAAACATTTAGTTCCATTAGCTTGCAGAATTTTTTTCTCAGCTTACTTCTACATTGATTTAATGGGAAGATGGTCATATGCGATACACGGTATAATTTCTTCGATCTATGGAGAGTACAGAAATGATAAAGTTCCTTTGAAATTGTTCTTTTTTTTTTTTGCTTTATCTGTAGCGAGTAACAAGAAGCTGAAAATCCAGTATCGGAAGCATCAGTACTTTTGCTCTTTCAAAAGCAAACTGACAAAGTCTATCCTGAAACCCCATCCACCTGCCGCACATCCAGATCGTCTGTAGCCAAAGGTGATTCACTTATGGGGACTTCAGGCCAGTGACACAGACACTGAGCAGCCTGCTTGTGGGTCAGCCCCACTTGATCAGAGTTGGGTGTTATTCTGGCATTCTACAAAAATCACATACTGGAGCCCTAAATGTTTTCCCCTTACACAAGAATGTGTTGATTGGAATTTTGAAGAGGATTTTTAGGAATATATTTCAAATGTTAAAAAATATTTGTAAATACTTGCTAAAACGGAATAGGGTTTCCCCACCGCCAAGTCTTTTCCATCTAAGGACATTACATGTAGCATTTGTCTTTCCTTATGGCTCTAATTTTATTTAAAAGCCCAAATACACAAAACGAAGGGTGCCTTACTTAATGTTAAACAGCATTATTTTTTAAAACCATGTATACAGCTCACAGCAAGATTAATAAGTTATAACACACACACAGGATCACCGACAGACTCGTCTTTTTAGGGGAAGTGCACGGAATGAACTGAACTCTGGTCACCCCTCACCCAGCAAGTGTGCTGGGCCTACTCTGAAGTGTTGAAATAGTTTTCAAGTTTTTCATTGTATTACATTTTGAAAATGCTAGGCTTTGAGCCAGGTACGAATAAATATTCAATTTAAAAGGAAAAGAAACCCCTACACAGAAGAACATAAAAAAGCCCAGCCCCTGCTCCCCTGTTCCCCAAGCCCAGGCTCAGCCCGACAGGGCAGAGATCTCATAGTCGCTGGCTGAGGCAACGGGCTTGCCCATCATGCGGATGTTCTTGGCACTGGTGATCCTGGCCATCATGCACACGGGCTTGTCAAAGTACTTCACCAGGGCAGGCTCCGTTAGCAGTGAGGCCAGGAACTGCTCAAAGGTGATGGCCCAGTCCCGGTCCAGGCTGGTGCTGCGGGGCAGTGCTGCAGTGCCCTGGCCGCTGCGCACCAGGACTGTGTCCTCCCCGATGTCCTCGCAATGCAGCTTGTCCTCCTCATGGGAACCTGCGCTCAGCACCGAGTACGAGGACATGGAGCTGTCGTCCTTGGTGTCGTCGTCGGAGATCAACATGGAGGAGCAGGCCCCATTGTCCCGGGGTGAGGAGTCCTCCAGCTTGATGTCCTCCATCTGGCCCCCGAGGGAGTGCTCCTCACTGTCGGCTAGGGGTGGTTCGGCGGCCTCCACCCCGTAGGGCTGGCCTGGCCCCTTCTTTGGAAACAGCCCAGCTGCAATGGGCTGCCCACTGCCTGCACCCCCTGCTTCCTTGGCAGACTGTGTGATGAAAAGCTTGCCTACCTCCCCGATCTCCAGCAGGAGGCTGGTCACCGCTGCTGTGGCATGGTACAACTCCTGCTCGTTGGGGTCCTCACTGAACATGTTGTACATGGTCTTGCAGAGCTCGATGAACTGCCCCTGTGAAGGAGCAAAGACAGAGTGAGCTCGGTGGCCAGCACAGGAGGGGCACTGGAAAGGCGTTTTAAGGAAGACCCTGCGTGGTTCCCAGTGAGTCCTTGGTGGGGGATGGCTGCACACGGGGAGTCTCTCTACTGGCGCTTCTTTGTCGGGAGAGAGGATGGGGCAGGGTACTGGGGTCTGAATCTGGGACCTCCAAGCTGAGCTACAGCCCCATCCCTTTTTTAGTTTTTAAAAATTTTGATAGTCTTTCTACATTGCCCAGGCAGTAAGCAACATTGTGATGTTCCTGCCTCAGCCTCTGTGAGTGCTGTGATTACATGAATGAGCCAACACTTCCAACTTCCACTTGTAGAAAGAATGGACTTAATAAGCCTTCATGGACTCATCACCAGGGGTCAGGAAAGACTGCCATACAGTTGCATCATGACGCCCAGTTTCCCTGATGAAGCATCCTTGCTCATACCTGTGCACCTCACCTCACCTCACCTCAGCCACTCCCAGAAGAGCCCTAGCCCCTCCCCAGCACAGAGCCCTTCACCCCCAAGGCACAAGCCCTGCACCCACCAGGTCACTTATCCACTCATCTGGCTTAGCCAAGGCTTCTCACCCTGTGCATTAATCATTTATGTTGTTTTTCCCCTCCTATAAGTATAGGAGCTTTTATTTTTAGTACTGGGAACTGAACTTAGGACCTTGTGTTTGCCAGGCAGGTGCTGTGCCTCTGAGCTAACATCCCTGGCTCATACTTGAGCTTGTGAAGAAAGCACAGGGCTGGTGTCTTTATAGCTAAGCACAGTGACATGAAATAGTACAGCCTTACTTTTGAGTATCTGAAGATATTTCTACCTTTTTTTTTTCTGGCAGTATCAGAGATCGAACTCAAGATCTTCTGATTGCCAGGCAGGTGCTTATACCACTGAGCTATATCTCCAGCCCTAAGTATCTGAAGATATTTCTAATGATTGGAGCAAAAGGCGCAGACTCACAAAGTTGTCTTGTGGTTACGGTTTTCTCTGAAGAGGTCATTGTCTTACAACTGAACATATTTTTGATGCCTGATAACATATAAAATAAATGCAAACAGAGAGTAACTGAATACCCCAAAGTTACACTTTCTTTGAGGGGTATTTCTTCCACATTTATGTATGACCAAAAACAGCAACGACAAAATGCTACATGGTTAGAATGAACTGAACTTACTTGATTCAACTTGGGTAAATCCTTTGCATTCTTTGACTTAGTCTTATTTTCTGCAGGCCAGAGTCGCAGATAATTTCGGTTTTCTTGAGAATTTCCCTTCTTCCCTAGGACCCAAACATCAAGAAATAAGTATTCCCAGGCAGGAAATAAGCAGGAAGGTGAACGCAGAAGGGCGCATCCGTACCTTTGTCCTGCTTCAGACTCACTGTAACGAAGCCGTCATCCACGCTCTGTTTACTTCTGCTGTCCAAGCCAACAACTGCCCAGAAATATTGGGAAGAAAGAAAGTGTCATGTAGAATAGCCTCAGACTAGCATTTGTACAAGAAAACAGGAGAGCCTCTAGCAGAGTGGCAACTTAGTGAACACAGCAAAACAGAATGAGAAGAAACGAAATGAAATGAGCAAAGCACACGGGCATAGGCAGTTATACTGGGATAAACAATGGATACGTCTTAGAGCACATGGATTCCTAAAATTATACAGAACATATTTATACTACGCAAGGCTTTATTAAAATTTGCAATTTAGGGCCAGCCAAATAGCCAGCAGTTTGATCCCCGGGCTTGCCATGCTGGCCCTGCCCCCGGGGTGAGCTAAGAGGGGCAACTGAGACTGGGTGTGGTAATGTGAGCTTGTAATCCCAGCTCTTGGGAGACTGTAAACAGGAGAATCACTAAGAGTCTGATCTAGTAGTGAGATCCTGAACACCCTGCAGACCTTTCCCTAAAATACAAAAAAAAAAAAAAAAAAAAGAAAGAAATTCAAATTCTATTGGAGGTCTCCTATTTACCTGATAAGTTTCTTTAGATGAAGGGCTTTCCTAGATTTCTTTCTCTTACCTGGTTCACTATATAAGTAAAAATTGAACACGTGAGGTTGCATAGTCTTCAGAACTTAAAAAATAGGGGTGTTGACCCAAGGGACTATGATTCCTCTCCCCTGTCTGCAACATTATCATCTTAACTTTGCATGAAGGATGTGCAAAAAAAAAAAAAAAAAAAAAAAAAAATTCCTTTGTTTGTTTTTGCTATTTTGGGACAGTGTTTCCTTATGTACTTCAGGCTGGCCTGGAACTCACTGGGATCCTCCTATCTCAGCTTCTTTCGTGCTGGGATTATAGGTATGGGCCACCACAGCCAGCAAAATCCATTCTTTAAAGAGATTAAAATCTATATTCATAGAAGAAAAGAAAATTTTATGCTATAAGGTTATATGCTATAAATAAAGTCCTTCAAGGTTCGTGATTTGGAATTTCAAAAATTTTATTTTAAAGAAATTCACTTCTGGCTCTTTTCTTGTTTAAAACAGTACTCTAGAGACACTGAGGGCTTCTAAAGAGGGAGGTCGGAAGTGCCTCAGTGCCCCGCATGGGTGGCAGCTAACAAAGCACTACGGCTCTTGCTTAGCCAGCCCAAGGTGGCGTGGCAAGACCAGCTGCCCAAGCCAGAGTGAGGACAATGTATTATCTGTCCCTGGGAAATCCCTCTCCTCTCCTCTTCTTTTTGAGACAGGGTCTTCCTATGTAGTTCAGGCTGGCCTTCAACTTCCTACATATCCCAGACTGGCCTTGCATTTGTGCTGATCTCCGTGTTTCAGACTACCAAGTGCTGGGATTACAGCAAGCCCTCTCCTTGTAATATGAAAATTACCCACATATATTTAATGTAAAGTAAGTCCATTCAGTAGTTACTATGTAGCTCTTCAAAAACCATGCTTTCCAAGACTTCTAATGACATTAACATTCTCAATAGGTTTTAGAACTAAAAAAAAAAGATATTAAGTAGTACACACAAAGTTCCAGAAATTGACATTTAAAAATGAAAACAAAAAACTGTATAGCTGGATTCCAGTTTTATGTCTATATCACATAATTATATACATTATATAAAATTCTGAAAGTATTTCAAGGTACTAGCATGGTTAAGATTTTAAGAAAACTTTAGCTTATCCGTTAAAAATATAAAGAAAATTCTTAGCTAATGGGCTGTAGGAGACTCTGACAGATTTGGCCTGAGAGCTGCAGTTTGGTACAGAGCAGGGACAGAGAGGAGACTCCTGTGATAGCAGTGCCAGTCATGGTTCTGGATAGTTGTGTGGCAACGGGATAATGTTCACAATGAGCAGGGCCACAGTAGGGAGAACAGGACTAACCCACACGGAGCGCGTTTCCTAACTCCAGTAGGACACAGTCTCCACGGTCTCTCCAGTGGGCCGAGGCTCCTGCTCCCTCATAGTTGCCTCACCTCCCAAATTCAAAAGGAAAATGACGCAGCACTTAGCCGTACTCATGTACTTCTTGTGCTGACCGGCTCTGGAAGTCTTTCTCTAGTAAGAAAGGGCTGCAGTAAATATAGCAGTGCCGGTGAATGGCACCTACCGTGTGTGCATTCTGGAGTGATATCCTCAAAGAAGTACTGAGTTGCTTCAAAAGCAGAATCTGGCTCATCTTGGTCAGAGGGCGGCTCTGGAAACAGAAGAAGCATCATTCTCATGCTGGTAGGGCTATGGCTCTAGGCAAGTGAGCCCTAATTATTCGATGAAATAAGAAACTAAATTTATAAAAGTGGGGTGAGTTGCAGGGTGCCACGAGGGCCCACGTCTCTACAATGTTAGCAGGGGCTATCACTCAATTTCTAACTGCATCTTTCTTTTAAAAAACCATATGCCAGTGTTACTTTTCATCTTCCTTATTACAGGAAAGTTCCCAGATTCTTTCAGTAATACTTTACAAATCAATTTCAGGGAACTGTACTAGTTTATTAGATAGAACCCCCCCATTTACAGTTTACCCTCTCTCTAATGCCCTTTCTTCTCTTAGTGTTTGATGCACATATCCAGCTGCGATCAGTCTTGTTCAAAGCATAACTCAAAGCTCACCACCCACCACCAGCTCCTGCCAGAGTTAAAGAGGCTCCTTTAAGACTCGGTCTCAGTACCTCCCAGGCTCATTTTGTCTCCCCCAATCCTTGCATCCCACACATGACCCAAAGCTCTTATTCTTTCTCTTGCAGTCGCCTGTGCTGTCCTGGAGTCTGATGAATGATCAATGAATCAAGCACACGCTGACTCAGGATCCTGCAGAGTTTGTCCTTAGCGACCAATGAATGACCTTGTAGATCAAAGAGGCCAATAGGTTACACCTAGAAAAAACTCTGTGCAGGGTCCTGGTGGCTGTACACGGGCTGCTCTCTACAGCTTACCTACCAGGTAACACATGCATTTTGTACAGCAGCTTGAGTTTCTCTGTGAGGTCTCCATGGCACGCGGCACCTAGAGGTGACACAAAGCACCGGTGTTGAACGTGCTATGTGTGGCAGCATTTGCTCCAGCCTAAAACTTCCCTGAAAAGCCTACTTTATACACACTGGAACCAAGACACTCTCACAAAATTGACGAGGGCATAGTTGGCTTAAGAGCTCTGGAACCAGGTTTAGTTTTAAACTGTGTGCGGAGGGGGTAGTGGTGTATGTCTGTGAGCTCAGCACTTGGGAGGCTGAGGCAGGACGATCTTCCTGAATTTGAGGCCAGCCTGAATGACACAGTGAATCCCGATCTCAACCCCACCCCTTAAATAAAAGACATTTATTTACTGGCTAAAAATTAATGTGTTGGCCAGTTACTTATCTGAGTTTTTATTTCTTTAGCTAAAAACAGGAAGTGACAATAAACACATGGTCATGCTGTGATGTGAACTATTGTGACCCCTAACAGTCCTACATTAAAACCGAAACCCCCAACTCCATGCTACAGTGCTGCAAGGTGGCCTCTGGGAGCTGACAAGGCCACGAGGACACTGACCAATGTCATCAGTGTCTGCACAGAAGAGGCCTGCAGGAGGCTGTTTCTCTATCATGAGGAGAAGGACCGTCTTGAGGGATAGATCCCAGGCAGAGCTGCCTCTGCCACACCTGTGCTGATCCTGGACTTCTCCAAAGTGAGAATACAATTCTGCTGCTCATAAACTCCCAGTCTAGGGGAAGTAGGACAATTCCTGGAGCTAACACTACTTGGGCGTAACAGCGCTGCCTCACCTCCATCTCCAGGCTGCCTGGACTTAAATACAGAGCGTGTCATCACATGCTCGTAAGCCTCAGGGCAGCATCTGAGGGCGGGGCAACTGCCTCGGTCACCATCGCTGTCACTTTGCGGTGGCTGTTCTAAAGCATCAGCACAAAGCCTGCTCCTGATGACCACTAGGCCCCGCGTGTCCCACCCACCAGCAAGGACGGGTGTCCTTACAGCTTTCAGCCTGAGAACAGCTTCCTACCCTTAGCTTCCTTTGCCTTGGTACCTCCTAGGCATTATTCTCATAGGTTAAGGGCACGCTTGGGAATCAGCACTGTCTCTACGCCTGACCTCTTTCCTTGGCATGACATTTCAAGTACAAGGTCCAAGGGCAGACACACCCAAGAACAGAAAAAAGCCCTCCCTCTTCCCTCCTTCTGCAGGCCTGACCTCATGCTTGCAGCATCTAGGACCACATGTCAGGTGGGCACCTCCACTAGAAATGTCTACTATAAATGGAAGAGGACTGCAGTGAGATTATGGGCCAACAAACCAGCAGGAAGGTGGACTGGGAGATAGGTGTGAGCTGCTGATGGACCGTCCTTCATCCCAGGGAACAGAGACCGAGGACTTCCTGTCACTGCACAGCACTTGTGTGCTTCCCTGTAGGGCTGTGCTTCGAAGGCAGCACAGAGGAGCCCAGGTGACCACCCCTTTGGCCCTTTCTGGTCCCGGGCTCATGCAGTGACAGTGCAGCCTTACTCAGCCCAGAGACGAACTCTCGGAAGTTAATCAGGGAGTCCCCATTTTCATCTAACAGCTGGAACAGGCGGGAAGCCAGCACTTCAGAGTGAGCACCACAGGCCCAGGGAAAGAGCAGCGTGAACATGCCCTTGAACTGCTCAAAGTCAATGCGGTACTGCTCCAGGTAAGGCAGGCTGGGGTCGTGCCGGTCCAGAGCGTTGCTGCTCCCACCCCAGTAGCAACTGGTCAGATGTTCTGCCTGGAAAAGACCAAATAGGAGGATCAGCATCAGCTCTCCACAGCCCCGAGCCACAACCACACAGCATACAATCTGGAGGCATGTGGTCTTCCAGCTCCACACGTCTGTGGAGAGTGCAAGAAAAGTCACTCTATAGGAACCACTAGGGTGAGGAGAGAGACCTGGGAAACAGCTGGGTCCTGTCCTAGGAAGCCAGGCAGCCTCTTTGTAGGAGGTCCTGTGACTGTAGGGGTTACAGGCCCATTCTAGGGAGACTACAGGGATAAACAGATGTTTCTCCCTTACCTAAGGTACTGAAGAGGCTGTGAGTCTGAGGATGAAAGAAAAAGAAGGGACAAAAGAAGACCAATGTGGAAAGCAATCACCATGGATTGCTCAGATCTGCAGCTAGGTAGCTAAAAAAGGGGTGCAGGAGGGAAACAAGGAGGAAAGAGAGGCAGAGAATGGAAGCCATTTGGCATGTGCAGTGCAGCCACAGCAGAGAAGTCAAACCTGTGTCCAGGTCCCCCAGGGCCCCAGGGCTGAGAGGGAGGAAGGGATGGGGGAAGCAATGGGACCTCAGAGAAAGGGCTACGTGGAGGGGTCACGGTGGCCTGCAGTTGAGAACCAGCATGAGGGAAGCCCAGCTTGGGGACAGTTGATAAGAGCCTCACAGAGCATTTCCTTCCTTACTAAGCACCTGGGTTAATCCGATCTGGGCCCGGACATGGGTGTGCAAGTTCCATGGGGCTCATGATGCTCAGAAGAAAGCAGGCCACACAGGTCCTCTCCCTTGTTCTCTGCTGAGACCCTACAAACCATCCTTAAAGGAGATGGAGACCAAAGGACCGAGTTTGAAAGATGCTAAGAGAAACTAGACAAAGGCCCTGAACTACACTTAACCACCACTCTACCTCAGTGCAGCCTTTCACCCACTCCCCCAGTTTTACTTCAAAGCCTGAGCAGAGCTTCCTGGAAAAGGAGCTGTACACTATTCCTCTGTATTTGCAGGGAAACACTCAGAAAATGGCGCAGCAGTGACTCACTAAATGCTATGGATATCGCTTGCAGCCATTTCATGTGCTCTGGGCACAAAAGAAAGCACCCACAGCTGAAGCTGGAATTTTGGTCCCTGGTAGCTGGGACCCTCTCCTGGCCCTGCTACCTACCAACATCTCAGGGTCCTTTGTAAGAAAAGCTTGCTTTCTTCAGGGCTCGAATGACAGGCAGGGCTGTTGGCTGTGGGAGTGCTAAGGGCTCCAGGTAAGACACAACTTCATCCACCTCAGGACCTGGAATTTCTGTGCATACAGCCCTGCTTCTCCCCCTTCTCCTCCTCCTTTTTTTGGGGGCCCTGCAAGATCCACCTTGTCTCTCTACAGCTGCAGCCCTTTCTCTGGTCTGCTCTTGGCCTTGCTGCCTCTGGTCCACTCCTGACTCTGAGCTAATGCTCTAGCATCCTGGCATGACCCTCATCCTGTGGAGCAGGTGCTTCTCATCTTTAGCATCCCGTTTAAAAAGCCGATGCCAATTCTTTTGGAAACAGAAGGACGACTCCACTATGGACAACAACTTGCTTACCCTGGGCATTAGATACAGGTGCTCAGCAGGAATGGATACAGTGAGTGGGCCGAGCTAGCAGGGGACAGCAACATCACCTTCAGGGGCCAAAAAGAGACCGGAGTGGGGAGGACTCTGCTGCCCACCTGTTGATGTCACCACTGCTGCCTCACAAAGCACAGCTCTAAGCAGCCACAGAGCCCAGAGTGCCTCAGCCTCTCCGGGCCTCAGTGTCCCCACCAGAAGCATCAAGGGACTATTCCACATTGATGACTGATCCTCAATTTATCAATTCAACACAGTTGAGAAAGGAACTACAAAAAGTAAATAAGCTCGTGGTGCCCTCTAGTGGCAGCCAGGACAGCAGGACTGTTGAGAATCTTCACTTCCAAAGGCTCCCAAACACTGAGTGCTGCGGCTTGCCAGGATGCTCCAGCCTTTATGTTTTTCCTTGTTCTATCTTTGCACTGCTCAAAATGGGCAAATCCAGTTAGTGCAGTCAATACTGTTCTAAAATTTGCACTTACATCTTTTAAATATTTTTCTTGTCAATTGTTACATTTTAAACCATGACATTGATAAGGACAATAAGGCAAAAACTTGTTTCCTAGAAGCTCGATTTCCATTTTAAAATGGAAAGCAAAGAAATTAACCATTGAAGCTTTTCCTTAGACATTTAAACATTTATTCTTTTTTTTTTTTTTTTGTATTCTAGTACAGCATCTACAGGGACTGCAGGGTCTCACTACGTAGATTGGACTCCTAGTGATCCACCTGTGTTCAACCTCCCAAGAGCTGGGATTATAAGCATGTGCTACCACACCCAGTCTCAGCTGCTGTCTCAGTGCACCCTGGAGGTGGGGCCAGCATGGCACATGGGGCAAGTGAACCCTAGCTGCTGCGCTCTGCCTGAGCAGTTGCTTTAATCTGCATTTTTATTCTTATCTTAGCTATACATTGTTTTCTCAAAGTAACTTGATAGCTTCATACAGGAAATTACACATTATACGAATTTCAAGCAGAATTTGAACTTAATTACTACTGTCCTAATGAGTTTTAGAAAGCCATAAACTATTTTCTTAGACTCAGGAAAAGTTTTAGTATTATTTGGAGAGGAACACAGATAAACTATTAGCTTTCATTAGTCATAAGAATCTGTTTTCTTTCACACTAAGTGATCCAGGTTGACTCCAGCCGGTAAACCCTGCCATCCCTCAGTTTAACGGAAGGGCACCGAACTATCAAAGTGGACATTTTTGCTCATTAGAGAGGACATGCAATTGCTTTGAAACTCACCTTGAAAAGAGCATATAGTTCTTCCAGCTCATCAATACTAAAGGAAGTCTCAGTCACAATGGTTCGTACCTATCAAAGAAATGAGCACAATGAATTTCACATATTCAAAAAATGTCATGCTGGGAAAGTACCTAAATTTCTTCTTTCAAGTTGTCCTCAGTTGTGTCGAGTGGCAATGGATGAGCCAGAAGGAGTGTGAACAGGAACGGAGAATGACAGTAGGAGGAGAAAAGAACAGAGAAAGATGCACCTCGAGTCTGAGAACTCACCACATTGCGCTTCGTGGTATCCTCCAGGGTCTGGATCACTTTGAGTCTCTGTTTGAATCTCATTTGCTCAATTAGGTCTGCCCGAATAGAACCGAATTTCTGGAAGGAAAAAAAAAAAAAAAAAAGCATTTCTTGAAAACTCTGCTAAAGCACAGTGTTCTGTGCTGTCTACAGAAAGGCTGAAGCATTCAACATGCATATCACACGTGGCTTGCCACAGGACAGGCAACCGAGATTCCACTTCTATTTACTGTTTTAAAGCCCTGTGGCAGCCATAAATAAATATTTGGAAATACTCATGCATTTTAGCAGCTGAGCTGAACTGTAAAATCCAACATGTCATCAAGAAGAAAGTTTAAATTAGGCTACTTGTGCATGGGGCAAAAACTCTTCAAGGGAGAGCTGTCCTGATAAGAAGGAAGCTAATTATAATTACTAGAGTTGGAGGCTGGGAGAAATGTGTGTGAGGCTTGCTGTTCCTTCTGTAGGCTTAATCTGTCTGGTACAGAAATCCACACTGTGGCAGGGTGTGGGTGAACGCATCTCTCCAATCTCCGAAATGCCCAGCATTACCTGCATGTTAGTTGAATTAAATTTCAAAGGCCAAGTGAATCTACTTGTAGGCAGAGAAGGAATACGTAAGGCTTTAGGTCACTTGATGATGCAAAAGAGAAACAAACTACTTAAAACCAGAAGCATCCCACAGGAGTCATGACTGCCATGGGTAAAAACAGTTACAGGTTAAAGGAAAGGAGACAGACAATACAAGTATTGACAAGCAGGTGCAAGCAAACGCAGGCACAGTAAGGTGGGCTATCAAAGGGTACAGCCATTATGCAAGTCTGTCTAGCAGCATCCTTAACATCGAAATCTATGTGTTCTTATGCCCCAACACTCCATTCCTAAGTACAGATATCCCCAAGAAAAGTATGTATGGGTTGGAAGTACATGCTGGGCTCCTGGGCTGTGGGATTTTATCCCAAGTGAGATGCAAAAGCACTGAGTTCAACACAAAGAAGTATATCCAGCTCTGGCTTTGGAAGGACCTTCCCATCTGTGGAGGCTGGCACGCACTGTCTCTGACTTGCTGCACAGCATCAAAGGCTAGGTTGCCCAATTCCAAAAACAGAAACAGGAAACACAGGTTATCTGGTTAAGTTCAAATCTCAGATAAGCATGAGTACCCTACTTTTTACAGTCACAAGATCCATCCAACATTATCCAACAGTATCAGGTCCTGTATTTTACTTGATAATGTATAAATAGCACAACTGCCCAGAATGGTCCATGTGGCAGACTCTAAACTGTCATTACCAAGTGGGAAGGTAAAAGGCCTTTCTAGTACCTTTTATGTTCTTCTTGCTTTAGAAGGACTAATCAGGGAGTTGAACTTTGACCTTGGCATTCCTTTCAGGCAGTCAGAACAAAAGGATATGGACACTGCTGACCCTGGCCAGTCGACCTTCCTCCAGGAATGCAGGGAGTGAGTGGGTCTGGACCTAACACCGCGGGTGTTGTGACACATGCCTGGAGTCCGAGAGGCTAAGGCAGAAGAATGCAAGTTTGTGGCCAGTCTTTTTTTTTTTTTTTAAATTTATTTTTTACTTGAGGAGGAAACTTTATTGGATAGAAAAGCTTCTGTCGGAGAGGGACAGAAGGGGGCCCCGAGCAGGTTGCCCCTTGTGGCCAGTCTTGTCTCAAAACATAAAAAGGGCTGGGGATGTAACACTGTGGATTTGATCCTCGGTATTAAAAATAAGCAAACAGCCAGCGAGATAGCTCAGCAGACTAAATGTCTGCTTAGGCAAGCGCAGGCACTGGGTTCGATCCACATCATCACACTGCGTGCCAGCCCTTCCTCTAGGCATGCTAGTTGGCCACTGAGACCCGGTATGGTGGCACATGCCTATAATCCCAGCACCGGGCAGGCTGAAAACAGGGGGATAACTAGGAGTTGGAGCTGCATAGTGAGAAAAACAAACAAACAAACCCAACAAAGCCAGATTTTATAGGAGAAACTTCTTATCTCTAGACAAGTGCTTTCTAAATACTGAATCAGCTTCTTTTCAACAAGAAAGACCCACTGTTTATTGTCAATGAGTGGCCTCATTCAGCAGCTGCCATTAGAAATGAAAACCAATCACAGCTAACTCATTCTAGAGTTATTTTGACTGTAAAAGAAAAACTCCCAAGGAAAGTCTGTCTTCTGGTCCCAATAGAAGCGCCCTGAACAGCATTGCAAGTACAAGGTATGGTCCTAATGCATGATGAATGTTCAAGAAAAAAATCACGATAGCAAAAGAAACACTGCCATTGGCCCCCTCGACAGGCTTCCCCTCACTTCTCACTATTATTGTCCTTGCCATTTTCTAAAGTAGTTCTGGAAATCCTCTTTCTTGGGTATCGCTACCAGGTGTGATAAAAATACAGTGAATGTGGCTGCTGAGAACCATTCGAAAAGGCAGCTTGCACGATCCTTAGCTGAGTCCTCATCCACCTTGTTCACCAGGTCTGGCACTATGTAGATTCTGGTTCCTCCCTGAAGCCAAAAGGACTACGAAAGGTAACGTTTCAATATATGCAGGACATGAGGCAGCCACGACAAGGCAATGTCAGAAAGAACTAATGAAAGTGGCCTTCCAGAACTGCTTCAGAAAGTGGCAAGGATGATGGACAAGGTGTGTTCACAGCAAAGTTATTGTAAGGGGAGATTAGTGGAAATGAACCTCTTAATACAGTCATTCTTAAATTACCATTTTTCTGGTCATACTACATATGGGCCTAAGGATGGACTGTGTTTACTTGAAGCTAGGCCATAATACACCTGTAATCAGACATATTACAGAGAAGGAGCAAGACAGATGAAAATGACACCTTATTGTACCTACAACTGTCAAGGACATTCCTGTCACTTCATTTGCTCCCGACGGTGCCTTCATCAGTTGCAACTGCTCCCTGTATTTCAAAGATGAGAAAACCAAGGTCCTGTAGGATTCAACAAGGCCCTCGAGTCACCTGAGGCCACTGTGACTTCCCAGCTCTGCTGCCCAAGTTCTAACCGAGGCAGCATGTCCTTCCTCACCTCAAAGGAGAACAGAACATAAATTTTGAAGCCAGACAAAATTCGATTTAAGTTCTTGTTCTCTCTCTAGCTGAGATGGAGTGGCCACATGGAGCCTTCTAACCCTCAAAGCTGTGCTTATAGAATGGAAAAGTGCTGGTGATAATAGCTAAGGTTAAACACCGGGGAGCTGCTAAAGAAAGAGATCCTTCTCTCCTTAGGGTTTAACTGACAAGGGTTCCTCAAGGAGAAGCCCTACCTGGCCAGGCCTTTGCCGCTTGCCAGGGCACAAGATACTGACCTTCCCTTCTGTGCTACATCCTAAGTGGGGAAGCCAGCACTCTGAGGTGCTACCTGGCTACTTCTGGAGGTTTTCTAAAGAAATGTGAGTGGCAAGAATATGGGGATGCCGCCACCCATCCTTGTGGAGGGGCTGACATAATGAAATGCTAAAAATATGATGAAAAAGCCCCACTCAGTACATCCTGCAGCCAGCATTCTCCATGTCCTTGGCCAAGGCAAAAGTCTGGGTACACTGGCTTCTCCTGGGTGTCACATATTGCAGATCTACAGAAAGAAGGAATGCATGGGCATAACAGTGAAACTCTTTCCAACACAAAGCATTTAGTGCTGAGGGGGAGGGTCCCTAAGACAATCTTCATTTTCTAAAATCTCCCTGCAATAAACAAAATGACCTATCTTCACTTATATCTCTTCACCAACTCAAGTTTTACCTGCATGCTTCCATGGCCTGTGTCTAACTTTGCAGTCCAATTCCTAACATCTTGAGGTGCCAAGATGCAATTTCAACAAAGGCACTGCTTCTCTGGGCTGCTTGGCCCCTTGGTTACTGGTCCGAGCAAACAGGAGCTAGCCCTGCACTTCCTACCACCACATCCAACTGTCTGCAGAGGCCCAGGTCTGCCATCTCATGGGCCCTGGACACAGGAAGTAGCTCCAATAAGGAGCAGGTGGAGACAAGGCTGTCTGGAGTTATGTTCTCTGGCCTCTCCCACCACCTCTCCTTCACTGTTCCTCTGGATGGAACCCACAGCCTTTCATGCACAAGCCAAGTACTCGAGCCTTGAGCTACACTCTTGTCCTCCCACTGTCACTCCTGAGAGGCATGAGCTTCCTAACCCACACAGTCAGTCACTTCGTGAGTTCCCTTATCCTTCAAAGCTTTCCCTGAGACTAAAACTATGGCCATTAAAATAAAGTTTAGGAGCTGGGGAGATGGTTCAGTGGAATAAGCGCTTCCCTGGCAAGCACAAGGGGTTGAGTTCAATCCCTGGTTCCGTCAAAAAAAAAAAAAAAAGTTGAAAGAGAGCAAGGCAGAAAGCTTGTCCTGTGTAACTGGGAAGGCATAAGAACCAAAACAAACAAACAAACAAAAAAACCAGAAACCAAACCAAACCAAAATGAAGTTGTTCTAGAGTAAAAATTAGAAATAGACAAGTAGACTAAAAAGCCCATAACACGTATTGTTTGGGCAATAGCTAATCTTAAAAACAAGGATAAAGTTAAAATCAAGACCTCTCTTAGAAAAAAGTCATGGTAAGAATGGTTTCTTATCTCTGATAGTAAAGAGGCTGCCACCCCAGCAGTTGAGAGCTGCCTGGTTGTCAAGGTCTCTTGTCCCTGCTCCCCCCTAAAGTGCTTACCCTCTGCTTCGAGGCTGGAAAGCCATGGGAAGATGTGACTGTCTACAGCACTGCCTTTGATGATGTGCCATGAGTGTAAAGCTGGGCCTCCAGGCATGGAAGCTGCTGATGACAACCAAGCACTGCGTAGGCACAGCGAGCTCAGCTCCTGTCAGCAGGCATTTTTACCTTAAAATGGGCAAGCCTTTCCCTGCCAGTGCTGTCTACAAGCAACCAGAAGCCTGCCTGATGGGGCAGGCCCTCAGTGCCTGCTATCATCACAGGTAGCACTGCTAAGCAGACCTGCGACTCTGAACTCTTCTGCTGGTCCTTCACACACACCGTGCTTTCAGTCTTACTAGCTATGCTGCCTGCAGCTCAGTGCTTCTCAGACTCAGGTCACTCCAACTGTGCGCTGCTCTAAGGTCGACAGTGGCCTCCTGGCCTCCCATGAGGGAGCCGGGTCCATAGTTACATTTTAAGGCTGAAGCTTCGTCTACTTTTGTTCAATTCCACTGGACCTGTGCAGAGGCTTAGTTTGTGCGCAGGTCCCACCAAGAACAAAGCTCCATTCTCACAGCATCCAAGGTTCATCGCACGGGGGCTGGAGAACAGGAAATGAGGTTTCACCCATGAGACACCTACAAAGTAGGGTTCTTGCATCTATGTGCCAGACTGCAAAAGGTGAACGTGCTTCAGTGTTCCTTTCTTACGTTTTAATTTTTATGGCCAATTATCCCAAAGAGCAGAAAGAAAAGTGCTTTGTGCCCTGGCCACTCAAGAGCTTCATCTAAGCCCGGATCCAGGGTTACTCTTGGCCTTAGTGATCAGGGGGCCACTCTGCAGGAGGGCAGTGCCTCCCATTTCTCTCCTGGCATCAGAAATCGCATGGGGGTGGCCAGACAGCTTGGTGAACTAAAGTGCCGGTTTAGGCATATGCAGGGACCGGTGTCTTGGCCCTGCCCTCCCCCCCCTTGAGAGTGGGAGTGGTGATGCACACCTGTAATCCCAGCGCTTAGAAGGCTGAAAACAAGGATCACTGAGTCCAATCTACATAGTGAGACCCTGTACACCCTATACTAAATACATTTAAAAATGCCATATATAACATATATTTATTTCTTGTGCCTCATGCCAGAAATTCAGATTTAACTGACTGGGAGAGGAGCCTAAAAAGCTGTATTTTTAGAAGCTTGTCTTTTCAATTTTTAAAGAGTTACTTAATGCATAGGCAGAATTGAGAACCTCCAACATGATCCTGAGGAAGGAGGAAGGAGGAAGGAAAAGGGGGAAGCACGCAGTGTGCGAGGAAGTTCCTCTGGCGGATGTAAACAGCACAGTGTCGCCCGCGAGGAGCAGAGTACGGCCAGGTGACACAGACAGCGATCAGTGGCTTCTCTCCCAGGTGGAGGAAGGAAGCTGCTGCTGAGTCTTGAAGTCGGATGTCTGACAGTTCAGGTCCACAGCTAGGGGTCAGCCAGATGGGGTGTAAGGAAACACCAGTCCTCAGGCTTCTCTTCACCTAAAAGGGGCCAAGTGCCACCCTCAGCACGATGCTGGCCTATCCACTGTGGGTAATAAAATTGAGTTTCCATCTCCCAAGCTTCACTGGGTGGCCCAGAATTCTTTTTAACAACAAAGGCAGAGGGGATCCCTTTAGGAAAAACAACCCACAGACACAATAAATGACAGGTGACCATCTCATGGGCTCATTCTCTGCTCACTGAGGCTTTTTCGTACATTACCCAGTATCCCTGAGGAAGTGATTTCTTTTTTTTTCTACGTATTTAGTACAGGGTTCATGGTCCCACTATGCAGATCAGACTCATACCAATCCCTCCTGTTTTCAGCCTCCCAAACTCTGGGATTACAAGGTGCAGGCCATAATGCTCGGTCTCAATCGATGTCTCAGCAAGCCCCGGGGGTGGGGCCAGGGCCAGCCTGGCATGTGGTGCTGGGATGGAACCCTGGTCCCTGTGCTTTGCCTAAGCAGGCAGTTTAGACCTCTGAACTATCTGGAGAGGTCCCAAAGGAAGTGATTTTTAAACAGTGTATTAAGGTAATAACCAATTACAAAGACAGTGAAGTAAGACAGCAATCTGCAATCTCCAGGAGTGAAAATATAAATTGGGACTCCATAGAAATTCAGCAGTGTGTTCCAGGAATTGTTCATACTGCCTGATCCATTGCTGCAAACGCATTTCTAGGATTCTAGAAAAATTAATCAGAGATGTGGTATTTGAGTACAGGTTCACCGCAGAATAGCATGCTGAAAATTTGGAAAAAATCTACATAAATGTCTGAGTAATGCAGACAAGTAAATTTTGTTGACCTAGTAAACAAAATACAAGTAATCTATTAAAATCATGTCTCCAGATAATACTTGGTGTGTGTTACAGAACTTTCAGGGTATATTTTAACAAAAAAGTATGACAAAGCAATATTTAGTAAAGCCTTGAATTTTTAAGTGTATACTACAAATACGAAAATATGGCTAAGGGAAATATGGGGCAATGCTCATGGGTAGTTTATTTTCTTACTATCTGTTTTTATTTTCTATCATAATCATGCACCAGTTTTATGACACTGCAAATACAGCCTTTCACCATCATGAGTTAAAAAATTCCTGAAAAGGTTTCTAGGTCCACATCAATTTTAATTTTTGGCTCTTAGAGAAACTTTCTGGCCTCAACCAGTATGTCGCTGTCTCCCTTGTATCTGTCCGTCACCAGCCGGAATACCAACTTCTGTAGAAGGCTCAGAATATTCCTGCTTGCTCTTCCCTAAGGATCATTTTTAAAAACACGCACAGTCCCAACTGATAAGGAAACAAGAGGCCTCAGGGACTGAGTCTTGGGTGTAGAAGTCACTTCTAAGTCCTTGTCTTGGTCCAAGAAGCCAATATTTGCAATCCCACAGTTATGTCACTGGAATCCCATCATGTAGATTCTAGTCTACCACTTTCTATGCAACCCACAGCGAAAATAAAGACACTAAATTATATTTTCAATCACTGGGGAGTAGAGGGGTTCTAAGTCCGGCCACAAAGATGGCTTTCCGGAACCAAGAGAGTGACCTAGGGCCTCACCTGGTTTTTATTCAGTGTGAGTGGCTTGAGGAGGAATGGCCGAGATATGGGAAGTAGGCGATTCTGTGAGCTTAGCTGGGTGATTTACATTTGCCTCTACCATATGCAGAGAGGATACGCAGAGAGAGTCATCTGCATTATACTATTTATTATGCCATTGAGATAGCATTTAATGTTTTGAGTGGTCTGGAGCTTCAGCTCTGATGTAGTCTTTCAAGCCCCAGGAAGTCATAGCCTCTGTCTCAAAGCTCGATCCCAGCTGGTGGTGTGGAGCATTAGCTCTACCATCCTGTCTCGACCAGGCCCACATTAAAGAGCAGTAGGTTTACCAGGGCAACACACATGCTACCTTCAAAGACTATCACTAGGCCAATACACATTACTTAAGGCCAATAAACAGAAGTCCTAGCCAGCTCTGTACATAACAATATGAGGAAATAGGGTCAGGCTCAGTCAAAATGGAGACAGTTGCTCTTTTTTTCAAGGAGAACTGTCCTCCACTTTGGGATCCCACAAATCAGCAGGTCCCAAGAGAGTAGGTGGTACTCATATCTAGAAGCTTGCTACTTTTGTAATTTTTTAAAATGTATTTGTTGCCAGGTCTCACTTTGCAACTTGGATTCACAGTGATCCTCCTGTCTCAGCCTCCCCAGCACTGGGATTACAAGCATGTACCACTACGTCTGGTTTCAGTGGCCACTCAGTGTGGCCGGCAAGGCATGTGGTGCCGGGGATTGAACCCCAGTCCCTGTGTTTGCCAGGCAGGTGCTCAGACCATTGAGCTATCTCCCTGGCTCTGGTTCTCTTCTGGAATTCAGGAGCAGACCAGGTCGGGTCCAGGGTAACACAGGTCAGAGGGTATCTTCCCTCATCCAGGCCACACACTTTTAGAGGATTCATAGGACTCTGGTTCATGTCAGCTTGCTAAAGATACTCTTGGTGTCTCAGACTATCTAGCCCAGAGGATTCCTAGTACTCAGCATGAGAACAGGAAATAAAATGACTTGCACCAGAGCTGGCTCTGAGCTGCTACCAGAACCAGTTTCAGAATGGGCACAAAAAAGAAGTGGAGGGCCAGAACTTGTGCCAGGTTTGACTACGGAGTTGGACCTACTAGAAATCCTAGGCTCTAGTGTCTATCTAATGGAAATGAAAACCATTAGTAATTGGGTAGCTGCTTGCTTCTGGCAACCAGTTCTCACAGCATAAAAGGAAGCAGGCAAACCAGAAGTCATGGTATGGTTTGAATATTTTTGTCCCTTACAAAATTTGCACTGAAGTGTAGTGTAGTGGTGTTGGGAGGTGGGGCCTTGTGGGATGTGTCTAGGTTGGTGGACCTCACACTTAAGGCTTAATGTTGTGCAGGAAAGTTTTCTGGGCTATTCTTCTGCTATGCTAGACAAGGTGTTCCTCCCATCTGGAAGATGCATCATTCAAGGAGCCGTCTTGGGATCTGATAGGGCCCTAACCTGTGCCTCTAGAAGCTTGAGAAATAAATTTCCATTCTCTACAAATGGTCCAGCCTGCAGTGGTGTGTGCTGAGGAGCACCAGTGGTGCAGGACTCACATCCAGCTCCCCATGCTAACCTCAGGGTGCTATCACCTTACAACCAGGCCAGAAGCCAGGCCTACCTCATAGGAGGTCCCAATGAGCCGGAAGATGTCCACGGCAGGATAGGGCTCCATGTCGTCACTGAGCAGGGAGTGGAGGTGGGGGATGGGAGGCAGGGTGCTGTCCTTGTTGGTCACGCTGTCCAAGTACCTGCGAGCAGAAGTGCTTGGCGGTCACTACAGATGAACCGGGAGTTCTCCCAAGACCAATTTGCCACGCACATTCTCACACTGCTTTATAAAATGAAAAAGACTATGATTTTCTTAAAGAGCTCAAGGAATTTTCTTCACTCCTAAAGAAGAAGCACATGGAAATAAATACACAGCCACAGAGATTTTATGGCTACTATGGACTCAATTAAGACTTATGAAATAAGAAGAGAAATATATAAAACACAGGGAAGACAACTGGAGGTGGCTTCTCAATGCAGGCTGTGCACTGTACCTTCCCAGAACAGTCATGGCCTCCCCGTCATCCTTGCAGTTCAACAGTTTGTCCACGTTAGCATCCAGCACGGCAAGGGCCAGCTGGAATATCACTTTGATTCCTTCATAGAAGAAACAGTCCACAACCACCACAGCACTCTCAAAGGGCATCACACTAAGAAACAGCGTGAGGAACCACGACAGGGAGATGGTAGAGATCACACCCAGGTCCTGCATGCAGTCGTACAGCTGCGGGACATGGTCTCGGGCCAGCTCCTCGAAGACACCTTGGTCCACCAGCGCGCCTGAGCAGGGATGACACAAAAAGCCACAGATTAACCAACTGCAGCTTCTTACTGAAGAGCCCAATCAAAACACCTGACTATAACAATCTGGCCCTGTTCCTTTTACTAACTGTTCTGCTGTTGCTGTGTTACTAGACCAAGGGGTTCACATGGCAAAATCACCAAGTTAGTTCTGGCTGCATCTTTTGGGTTTTTCTACCATAAAAGAAAATGAAGGTGACAATGGTAAGAGCTGATAAAAAGGCTAATTTAGATTAGGTATTGTTTTGCCTGCACAGTGTTTGGTTAGGTATGAAACATGTATTCAAGTAGCTCCAAATATCTAGTTAATCTTATTGCCAAGTAGATGGATTAAGAGTCTCCCAGAAAGGCGACAGGGTCAGGAGTCTGCTGGTGTTCACAGGTGAGTGTACTGCCAGGACTGGGTGAGTGTACAGCCCCACTAAAGTGTGACTTTGGAGTGTGACCTTGGAAAGTGCATCTCTTAGCGGTGACCTGGCTTTGTGTTCTGCTTCCCAGATGCCTTCAAGGGGACAGCTTTGCTTTGCCATGCCTCCCTACCATGTTTGTACCTTGGAGATAATGGACCACAGACTGAAGCCACGGAAATTGTTAGCCAAAGAAACCTCTGCTTTCATTGTGGACACCAGGTATTTCGCCCCAGCAATGGAAAAGTTAAATACACTTGTTAAACTATTTGAAATAAGACAAAGCTCTTGAGATGCATGGTCTCCATGTATAAGTAATTGTTTTTTAAAAAAATATTGTTAAAAAATGAAAAAGCATCCCAGTTAGTGTTTTAGCCTAACCAAAGCGCCACCATCCTGTTCTGTAAGCGCCATCCTTATACTAGGTCAATCTCTTGAAAATTTCTGCTGTCATAATGATCCCTGTTGCAAGCTGACTTAACCAACTTCATTTTGTAAAACTTACGTGAACTCCATTTTGTGATATTTTGTCCTCTTTGTAAACCCCACCCAGATGATTTAAGTGCAAGACTGTGACTGCTTGAACAAATAAGGAATGCTCCCCTGAGTTTAACTGCCGGTATAGATAGAAAATGATTCCTTCCCTAAATCCTCCCTTCCCTCTTCGAGGTTTTGAAGCTTAAAAACCCCTTTCTCCCAACCTCAGCACGCACCTTGCAATATGTTGCAGGGTGTCTGCCCCTGAACACCAGTTAAAATAAACCGCTTCTTTTCCCTTTTTGAGCCTGCCTCATTTTTGGGTTATAGCAGAGACCTTCATGATCAGCTCACTGACGTTTTTAGAGAATATTTTTCATGAATTAGACTTCAGACAAAAGTTTACATATACAGACAGAGCAAAAGAGTTTAAGCATACATTGTCCTGTACCACTTGCGCTCCTAAATGAAATGTCTGGTACCTCAAAGGATGATAAGGAATAACACCAATAATTCAAAGGCTATTTGCTTTGCAACAAAACCAGTTCTGAAAAATGTCTTACTAACTAAACTTTGGATAAATGTTTTTCTCCATTCTAGGCAAATTTTGTCTGAGTACCATGACTTTCCATGGGTTTCATCTAAATAACCTGGGAGCGAGGCACAACCTATTTTCATGGATCATATACTTGACGTAATTCTCACACATTACAGAGTGAGACCTACATCCAGGATTTTCAAGAATTCCTGTAACAGTGATATGTGTGCATCCTTTTTGGCTCAGTGGTGCTTCCTTATTTTATTTTTGGCCGGTTCAGCCCACCCTGAGGGCGGGGCCAGCACGGCACGGGGTGTTGAGGATCCTGCATTCTGCCTAAGCTTCCGCTTTAGACCACTGAGCTCTCTCGCCGGCCCCTGCGCTTCTTTTAGTCTACGTTTATTTGAGCTCTCTCAACTCTCTCAATTAATAGTGACTGGAAATGACGTGCCAGCTAGTATGGCTCTAAAACATTCCCTCGGAGAAATCTGGGTTCAGGCGTTCCCACACCCGTGCATACCGACGACTCTGGTGTTGTAGTAGTCGGGAAGCATGCGCTCACACAGAGCCACGAGCAGCCAGAAAGCCTCCTCCTCTTTGGCATAAAGCAGCAGCACTGAAGTGACGATGTTCATGGCCTAGTGGAATGAAAGACAGCGTCACCAAACGTGTTTCAGATACATCAAGCCACCTTTGCTAGACTGAAAAAAAATCACTGAGCTGCCCTCACGGGGGCCAGCAAATACTTTCTGTAAAAGAGCAAATGGAATTCTCTTTGCAGGCTACACATATGTTCTGCCAATATTCTTCTGGGATTTACTGTGTTTCACAAGCCTTCAAAAGTGTAAAAATCCACTGGGGAGGTTGAGACAGGAGGATCACTATGAGACTAAACTGCTAGCGACACCCTGTATGGAAAGCATAAAAAAAGTAGACAAATAAATAAAAAGCAACAGTGTAAAAATCATTGGCCCTTGAGCCAATGACTGCTCAGGGTGTTTGTGAGCCCCAATATTCACAAAGCTCTAACACATATTATAGGCAACTTTTCATTTCAAAATCAGACCAAAGGCTGTTTGAAGAAGCTTTCCATGATCTGCTGAACTCTCTCACTACTGTATTTTTAATCCTCAGAGAGGTAAATATTTTCTTTCTAACCTTCCTTGTGGTTTTCTATAACCAAATATACAAGTCTCCAGGCTCTTCTCAGAGAACAATGAAAACCTTTCAAGAGTAGAGACCTTCCTATTATTTCCACCTGGGTAGAGATGGTCCTGATAAGTAACAGCAATTTAAATTCTAAAGAAACCCTGTTTCATTAAAAGATGTTATCAGAGAGCTAGAACTGCTCAGCAGCTCAACTATTTTAACAGCCCTCTTAATTAAAAAGGAAGATCAAAAGGTAAATGTGAATTTCACTATATTAGAAGCCAACTCTCTTATATCCTTCTTTTAATCTTCTAGAAACCTGTAATTGCTCATCAGACATCTACAATATAAATTTCACAAAGTCATTTTGATCTAATAGGTTCCTTCTTCCAAGTCTTACACCCTATGTTCCTGGATGAAATTATTAAAATTCCACTGGAGAATGAACCCGTGGATTCCAGTCTATAATCGTGGTCACACTCGGGGGTTTGTCAAGGTTCTACTTTGTAGCAGGACCTGGAGTGCGAGCTGCCGTGGAGGTGGGGGATGGGCAGCATGAGTCTCTTGGGTTTAAATGCTGGCATTAAAGCAAAGATGTAAAGTTTAATTCATCAATTTCGGGGCATCTTTCAAGGAAGTGCTGTCACAAAAATAAGTAATGTGGAACTGGGGACAAGTATCCCTGTGCGTGTGTGTAGGAGGGAGACGAGTGCGTGTATTGGAGGGAAACAGCATGTGTGCGTGTGCGCTCACGTGCGCATGCGCATGCCTGTATAGGTCACATTATCCTGGTGCTACCCAAGTTGTTACTTCACTGGTATACAAGAAATAGTTTTAACTGACATGTGACAGCACCTTCCATGCAGAGTTAAACCTTTATTTTATGTGTGTGTGTTAAAATTCAACCTTGGCATTCTAAAGCTATATTCCCAAAGACAACGCTGGTTATGAAGACTCAAGGCAGGCCTGCAGTAGCAGCTGGACAGAAGGACTGCACTCAGAAGGAGAGACTGCAAGCCCTTCCCCAGGTCACCCAGCCAGGACAGTGGCTGACCCAGAAAGCCAACACTTGCCCTGTGGCTCTGTTCTCAGAGTAGTACTTCTCAACCCAGGCTGATTTTAACACCTTGGGGACCATTTGGCAATGTCTACAACTGGCATCTAGTGGGCAGGACTAGCCAGGTTAATAAACAGCCTAGAAAGCACAGGACAATACCACCACAAAGAATCAAACCCACAATGTCAGTGGTAAGACGAAAGTTCCACCAACCACAAGCTTTCCTTTACAGTATTTACTGCCTAATAAAATGAGGTGAAATTTAAATGTCTAAAACACTCTGCGACCTTTACCTGGCAATAGCCTATGTTGGGATTTCTGAAAGCGTAAGCCGTCAAGACTCTCCGCAAAGCAGCGATGCCCATTTCGTTCTGGAAAGCGGGATGCTCTGGAAGAGAACGGTGTAAGTCCCTCTCAATCTCCTCAGTGGCGAGGTTATACTTCCCCATGGATTTCTCCACCAGGTCTTCATAGTAGCCAGGGTGCGTGGCCTTTTCATTGATGGCACCTGGGAAACACAGGGCAGACAGTATCAATGTGGGGGGAGCCCTGCCCTGGGATCTGCAGCCACAACTTACTGGCTGAACCCCTTCACCTGCCTGTGACTCAAAGGGAATTTGCGAAGTCAAACGCGGCCACACAGCTGGGTGCTTTGACTGTGGCTCCACTAGTTCTTTCACAGGTGGCCCCTTTCCCCTTTCAGCTCCACAGCAAAGGGGTGACAATAAAGCTCCCCTCAGGCACAGGTTTCCATGCTGTCACACTGCGTGCCAAGGAGACGACCCAGAGGGGCTGCTCAGGAGAACAAGAGGGGAAGAAATCAAAGGTCCAGGCTAAGTCTCCATCCTCTTACTAATCTACACCACAGGCAGCTTTGCTTTTACTTTCTTTGGGTTTTAGTTAAAATTTCATTGGGCAAAGGATGGCTCTCAAAATAGTTTGCTAATTTTTTGCTAAAGGTTTGGCTATAAACAACTCCTAGAGCAGATGAGAAAGGAAGGGGTGGTTGTTGTATCCTTGGAGGGTTTCTGAACTTACAGGCACTAGTGAGAAAGTGCCCAGGAATGCTGAGTCCCTGCTACAGGCGGGAGTCCCTCAGGTGGGGAGGCCTGGGACAGTACTTGCATTAAGGTTTCTGAAGGCAGGGAAGGGGACTAGGAAGTGGGGAAAGAAGAGAAGACAGGAGGAGAAGTATGGATGCTTAAGAGGTGACACTTACTTGTGAAACATAATTATTTTGTGTCACAAATATAAAGATAAGTGACAAGGCTAAGCAAAGGAAATAACCAACAGATGAGAAGGCTACCTATGGAATTAAAGAAAATATATGCAAGCCTTTTATCTGATAAGTAAATATCTAAAACACAAAAATATGTAAACAACTCACGGAACTCTATAGCAAAAGAAAAACAAAATAGGATTTTAAATCTTAAGGGCTAAGAAAAATGAGCAAACATTCTTCAGAAGAGGACATGTAAAGGCCAACAGGTGTTTGAAGGGTAATTTCTTTTTTTTCCCTTTTGCGGTACTGGGATCAAACTTGGGACCCTGAGCTTGCCAGGCAGGCCCTTATGCTGCTAAGCTGTATCTCCAGCAGCGAACAGGTGTTTGAAAGGGTACTCAATGTCATTAACCTCACAGAAAAGTAAATGAAAAACACAGTGGGAAAGAAACGAGTTTATCAAGGTTGCAGGATACAAGATCATTATAAAAAATTGATTATATATCTTAAAAGTAAGTAAACAGTGGATCAAGAAGATTAAAATATTTAGGAATAAATACAATGAAAGAAGTGTGAGACTAGAACATTGCAAATTATAAAATATTATTGAGCAAATTAACAAAGACCAAGTTAATGGAAGAATATTCTGTACCCATAGATTATAAGTCTTAAAATTATTAAGATAAGAAATCTCCCCTAACTGATTTACAGATTCAATATAATATGGATCAAGATCCCAGCTCCTCTTCTTGTGGAAATTAGCTGACCCTAACATTCCCGCTGGAAATTTAAGGAATCCAAAGTGGGCAAAACAATCTTCAAAAGTAACAGTAAAGGTGCACGGCTTTGGCTTTTTAATTTTAAAACTCACTCCAAAATTATAGCAATCAAGACTATGTGAAAAGAAAGATGTACAGATGAAAGGACCAGAACCAAGAAAGAGGGACCCCTCGCTTTTATGGGCCTTCACTTATATTTTGACAAGGGCAGAAAGATGATTCAAGGAGAAAAGGCACAAACTACCACTTTTGTTTTACATATTTAGTACAGGGTCTACAGGCTTCCAATACACAGATCTGACTTGTAATGATCCTCTTGTATGCAGCCTCCCAAGTGCTGGGATGCACGCCACCATGTCCAGTCTTTTCAACTTTCAGCAGATGATGCAGAAGTGACAGCTATCCATAAGGAAAGAATGGAGTGGATCACTAGCCCACACCATGTAAAACATTAACTTGAAATGGATTAATGACCTAAAATTGTAAAAGTGTTGGCAGAAAACACGGGCATAAATCCTCATGCCACGAAACCACAGCAATGAAAGAATAAAGCAGGTGAACTATAGCTCACCAAAATGAAGTATTTCTGTGCTCCAAAGTTTACTTTCAAAATACAGAATGAGAAAAACCTGAAAATCCGGTAATAGATTTTTATCTAAATTGGCCTCCAAACTCCTACAACTTACGAAGGGAAAATGATCTAATTAAGTGCACAAAGGATCCGAATAGGTATTTCTACAAGGAAGATATACAAATGGCCGATAAGCACATGGAAATGTGCTCAACATCAGTCACCAGGGAAATTAAATCAAAACCATAATGAAAAATCGCCTCCCATGAACTCACCAGGCTCAGTAAAATGCAAGGTTAGGGTGGAGGACCACCTGGACCACGCTCCTCGAAAGAGAGCAGTCATCTCTGTGTTGGCTGAACCCAGCCTACAGATAAGTACAGAGCCAGCTAGGCCTTTTCCTTTTGCCTTCAACTGGCTTTCAGCAATGCATATCAGCCCAGCCACGTGAGGCGCTGGTGGCAGCCTTTGAAGCAAGGTTCCATAGATGCCCCACAGAGCAGAGGGATGTTTGGGCCAC
The DNA here is from genome assembly GCA_004027165.1 of Ctenomys sociabilis. Taxonomy (NCBI): domain Eukaryota; kingdom Metazoa; phylum Chordata; class Mammalia; order Rodentia; family Ctenomyidae; genus Ctenomys; species Ctenomys sociabilis. The sequence continues at coordinate 47,356 of PVKA01003837.1, forward strand.
AGCAGATAGGTGGCTAGGACTTCCCAGAGTATAAAAGATAAAAGACCCAAAACATCACCTACTACCACAACTGGGCCATGCAAACTATTCTCCCCCATATCCCCTCTATACACTACAAGGTGAGTTCAGGCCTCCTGCGTGGACAGCCACAGCACTCAGCCACTTCCTGACATTCTCACAGTCATTTATCCGCAAGCCATGTCCTTCTTCATGAATTACTAAAACCTGGGTCCAGCCCAGGGTCAAGGCCTTTGTTCTGGCTGCCATCACTGTTGCCAGCCCCAGGACCCCTTGGGCCCCCACCATTTTTGATGTATTGCTGTGTCTTTATTTATGCTGTGGGTTGCAGTGGGAGTGTTAGGTTAAACTCAATGAAATTCTAATAACTTTTCCCTGGGATTACAAATATAAACTTTCTGGACCTTGCTGAAGACCAGGAAGGGCTCTCTATAGACAAGTAAGCCAGATGTGGTGGTGCACACCTGCAATTCTAGAACTTGGGAGGCTCAAGCAGCATTGGCTTGAGTTAAAGGCCAGCCAGGGCTACCTGGTCAGTTCAAGGCAGTTTGGACCATACACTGAGGCCCTCTGTCTTAGTTACTTTTTTCTCATTGTTGACACAAAATATCTAACACCCAAAGTTAAGGGGGAAAAGGGTTATTTAGCTCATATCTTGTAGAGGTTTAGAACCCTAATTGGCTGGCTCCATGGCAGGGAGGTATGTGCCACAAAACAGCAAGAGTGCAGTAAGAAGTGAGAAAGAGAAGGTATACTCCTCTTTATACTCCTATTACATCCAGTCTACCGAGATTAGGGCAGTGCCGATTCTATCAGTGGACTGATGTAACCACTGACCATTAATCCCAGCATCCTTAATCCCAACCACCACACTACAAATCAATCACACACTTAAAATCCAGTCACTCTGATTGGATGAGGTTTAGGGGGAACACATTGACAAGCTAACACTCACTCTCAACAAAACAAAACAAAATAATGACAACAACAATAAGCACTGCTGAAAATGTGATAAACTGGAGCCCTTATATATACCTTGCTGGTGGGAATGTGAAAAGAATCAACAATTTCGGAAAACATCCCAGCATTTTTAAAAAATTTAAATGTAAGGCCAGTGTAAGTGCCGTAAGTTCCACCTACAGGTTCAAATTCACTCTCAGTGCAAATGTGTCCACCCAAAACTTACACATGAATGTTAGTAGCACCACCAGCAGCCACAGTAGCCAAAGAATAGCTGAAATGTTCACGAACTGATGAATAAAGAAAATCTAGTATATCCACAGAAAGATAATATTTGCAATCACAGGAATGAAATGCTTGACCATTTTTTATTTTTTGGTAACAGGAATAGAACTCAGGACCTTGTGCTTGCCAGGCAGGGTGCTCATGTTCCTGAGCTATATCCCTGTCACAAAGGAATGAAATGCTGACACATATTACACCATGACTGAACCCTGAAAACATCCTAAATGAAGGAAGTTAGTCACAAACCCTCTGGATATAAGATTCCCTTCACACGAAATATCCAGAGCAGACAAATATGTAGAGACAGAAAGTAGATTAAGTTGCCTATGGAGGGGACATAGAATAACTGGTAAAAGGCGTGAGGTAATTTCTTGGATAACAACCACAATGTTCTGAAATTAATTGTGCCAATCACTACACAATTCTGTGAATATGCTAAAAGCCATTTAATGGTGCACTTCAGTGATTTTTGAATTATACCTTAATCCAAGTTACATGTAACTTGGAATACATAAGGCCTGGCTGGAGTCCCTGATGGGCCCTGAAGAAGCCAGCCTGATAGTCCTGCCTGCCCTAGATGGGGCAGCCTCTTGGGTGGCACCATCGAATTGGCTCTCATGCTGTCCTCCTGGGAGAGCCCTGAGCTTTCCTGCTGGGGACTTGCTCCACCTGGCTGCTGGTGCTGAGCCCTTGGGGGACATGGGAAGCACAGGGAGTCCCCAGGTGGGCTCCCCTAGGAGTCTCATAGGCAACTGGTCTCCATGTGCATCCCACGGCTGGATGTGAGGGATTATGGGCAGCCTGTGGACCAGGTCCCCTTGCTCACAAGTAGCTCACCACTGTTAAAAGAAGTGCTGAGATGTAACCCTAAGTGCATTTCTGCAATAGGACTGTCCTGGGGCAGTTTACAGGATTTTGGTGCTTATTTTGTGCTTCACTTTCATTGAAAATGAGGCTGTAAACAACTTTTAATTTGAATAAAGAGGATAAAAATGGAATTTTTCATTTACTCCTCAAGAGATCAGAATGTGGTTGCCACGGTGACCAAGCACCTGGAGGCAGGGGGTGGCAGTGTCGTCAGGGTCATCTTGGCTGGATCAGAGGTTAGGGAACAGCGGACTCAAGCACAGGCTTCAAATGAGGCCCTGTGGCTGGTCTGTGGTGGAAAATGCAAACTAGACTCTCAAACGAGGACAACATAAACTGATGACACGACACAGATATAACCAGTCATTTTCAGGGCTTGGGCTTCTACTGAGCTGTTTCTGCACCTCACTATGGGCAATTTCACCACTCAGAAACACTGTTAGAAAGACCTTTAGGGGCCGGAGAGATAGTTCAGCAGTCTAAGCGCCTGCCTGGCAAGCCAAGGAGCCAGGTTCAATCCTTGGCTCCATTTGCCGTGCTGGCCCCGCCCCAGGTGAGCCAAGGTGGCCACTGAGATCAGGCATGGTTGTGCACACCTGTAATTCCAGCTCTGGGAAGGCTAAAACTCGCAGGATCACAGCGAGTCTAAGAGCTACACAGTGGGACTCTATACCAAATACATAAAAAAAAAAAGAACTTTAGGATTTTATTTTCCTAAGAAAAGCTTTCCTGTAAGTCTGGTAGACAATCTTTTAGTTTTAATGTCATTTTTTTTTTTTTTAAGTAAAAAGGTTTATTATTGTTACTTGTGTCTGACTATCTCAGGTTCATATGAAAACAGCCACAGAACCCTATTCAGAATGATTACTCAAGGGTCTCTGTGCAATACATGCTAAGTAGAACAGTGTCTGGCAAGCATGAGGTCCTGAGTTTAATTCCTGGTACTTCCCCCCAAAGAATGTTACTCAGCAACTGCTGTACCTATTAATTAGAGGCTGGGGACACCCAAAGGAATATCTGGGACAGGAAAGAGCCCAAGAACGTACTATAAATGGTAGGACTGCTAAAAGCAGTGGCTGGTTATTAAAAGAGCTAAAATATGAAAGTGGAAAATTCCAGAAAGACAAAAAGCATATGTTTTAAGTAACTTATTGCAGTAATTGTTACAATTGTTCAACTTCACTCATCTCTTGCTCTGTTTACACTTCAGGCTAAATTTTAGGGTAAAATTGAGGTATGTAAATATAGGAAAAAACAGCACAAATAGGGCGTGGTATTGTTTGTGGATTCAGGCATCCATGAGAAACCTGAGGCTAGATCCCCTTGGGTAAGTGGAACACTGAACATGGACTCACTAGTAGTCTCAGAGGGTGTCCCCTGAGGACAGGGGGTTTGAATTTCTGTGGAAGGCAGAGGTGATGAGATGATCACTGGCATTCTGGTGGGGACAGGAGACGTAGCTCTGAGCTAGGGGCTGCCTACTAGGACAACCGCTGAGCTGCGGGACCTGGACTGGAAGGCGGAGGAGGAGACCAGCACCCCATGCCTGGCACCAGTGCCCCTCGCCTGGCCGTACCTGACAGTAGCAGCCATAGCTCCCCCCGCATGCTCTCCGGGATGCCCTTCAGCACCAGAGCCCGCGTCTTCTCTGTGCGATACATGCAGACGCCCTGCCCATACTCAGCAAAGTGGATCTTCCAGGCTTGCTCTTTTAGAAACTCTTTGGCCTGAAAGACAAAATGAAACATGACGGCATCGTCAAGGATCTGGAGGATGCTGAAGAGAATTCTGACAAAGGTTGGGAACACCTTCCCTTTCGAATGGGGTGGTCAAAGTCTGGGCAGAACAAATGAGAATAAAACCTCTAGAATCCCTGAACTTCTTACTCAATTTTACACATCTATTATACCCTGGGTGGCCACAGAGCTTTCTCTCCCTTGGTCACAAACCTCAAATGGGTTAGATCAATGCCCATTATACTTCTGGTTTGTGTCTACATTCCCAAGGAATAGCGAGTTGACGCATTCTTAGTATGAGCTGAGAAAACATATACTTACTTATTTGCTGACTTACCCAGTAGTTAAATCCAGAAACAAGTCACCCATTCTCTAACTCTTCCTGCATTTCTCCACTCTGCCACTCCGTGATACATGTAGATGGAACTGCCCATTTATAGGACAGTCTCCATGCATACAAACATCTACACATCATATTAAACACTCTCAATGGATTTATTCTAATACAGTGCAGAAGGTTTTAGGGGAGACCAAGAGGCACACACCAGTTTCGGGTTGAATTCCTCCGGAGACCGCCGCCGATACATGGTCATCAGGGTCTGCGTGGCTGTGGGGACGCTGTTGCCATTGAGGTTGAATGGGCGCTCGCTGTCAGCATCAGAGCCCGTGCTTCTCTGGGAGCTGCAGGACACCAGGCTGCTGGGCCGGGAATACACCTGCTGGGCCAGAGGGGACACGACATTGAAGACTCGGGCCTCAGGACGGCTTCCCTGGCCCTCTGGATGGAGCCCAGCGACTATACTTCTTTCCTACAGGTTCCCTGCTGCTGTGCAGAACTGGAAGTGGACACAGCAAGTCAGGACTTTGCTTGGGGCTGGACAGTGGCATGGATTACAGGTTATACAGCATTTCCATGCAGATTCCATGCATTAGGACAACAATGTGGTTGGTGGTCTGTGCCTCTGACTTATGATGGCAAAGCACGTTGCTGTTACAGCAGAAACTAAAAGCAGCACTTCCCCTCTACTTCCTGGTGCCTCCCCAAATGCCCCTTAAGCACACAGGTAGGTGGGCAGCATGGGGACATTATGTGTGATCTTGTCATCTTGGCTTTTTTCTTTTTTTGTTTTTTTTAAGATAGTAGCTTAGGCTAGTCTTAAACTCACTGGATAGCCCAGGCTGGCTTCGAGCTCAGAGAGGTCCTCCTGTCTCAGCCTTCTGACTGCAAGAATTACACGCACATACCACCATACCTGACGATCATACCATTTTCAAATCACGTGTCAGCTAAAGCTAGCTTGCTCTACTATTTGAGCTAGTCACATGCCATATCTTCTCAGTGCTCCTGATTCCCTGAATGTTGGCCCAGGACCCAATTCAACAGAGACTCAGCAGGTATTTTATCACAGTAAAATCATCATTATGATGCTGTATTGTCAGTTCTGAGACTTATTAGCGGCCATTCCCAACAACGTCACTCTATGTACAGGCACTTACTATATGTGACCTGAACAAATCACTTAATAACCACATCAGCAGAGCCAAGAGTGCTGGCTGATGCATTAGCCCAGCACTCTGGGAGGCTGAGGCAGGACTGTGAGTTTCAGGCCACCCTGACTGAAATAAGTTCAAAGCCAGCCTTGACTAACAGTGAGACCTTGAAAACAAAAAAGAAAACAAAAACTGCTGCAACATAAAAGGCTTAGACAACATGATCTTGAAAATTCCTCTGGCTCCAGGATCCCAAGCAAACGCTTCTGGAGACTTATAGGGAGATCTTGCTGAGATACTGCACTGGGGCTCTGGGTAAGCACAAAGCTCAGAAATCTAACGACACATATAGTGGCGTGAATATGGCGGCACAGCTGCAGGACAAGGCCCAACGTCTTAGAGGTGGGGCTTCCACCGGACCTCCTCGTCAGAACTGTTGTAGCTGCCCGCGAACTCTCTGTCTGAATATATCTTGGACGTCGTCTGCTGCAGGAAGTCTGAGATCCTCTGCACTAGGAAGTCTCTATCTTTCAGATTAGCGAACAGGAAGGTCATTCTGTTCCTGGTGCTGATGGACAGAGGACTCGGGAGCACACTGGAGCTGTCAGCCTTTTCAACAATTGTCACCTGGAAAGAAACATGAGGTATAGCATTACTTTCCAAGAATGACCCAAGGGCAGTTGACAAGTGGCACTAAAGGGGCAGGCACTTGGATGGCTCTGTGAGAACCACTTGTGCTTTACAGAAGCAAACTGAGGTTCTCTGAGTTTTCCAATAAAAAAAAAAAAATGACGTGACAAATAACAGTGGAGTTTATCTTCCTGGTTAAAGTCAGTGGTCCTACACTGGGGGCGGCCTCCACCTCCTAACCCTGAGACACTGAGGCACTTCTGGTTGCCTCAGGCTGGCAGACACCAGAATGCTAGCAGACGCCCCTGCAGGGCGGAGCAAGGGCAGCCCTCTCCTAAGTCTGGCTGCCAACATCAACAGCACTGAGATTGAAAACTGGCTGTCAAGCACTCTGTGTTTTCATAACGGACTCCTAGCTGCTGCGTCATTCCTAAGATAGATGATCTTTTTATTAAGTTTAATGTGAAGACAGTACTGAAAAGACCACCAGGCCTCCAAGGGTCTCACTTAAGACTCCAGGGCTGTGCTCCCAAAGTTTTCAATCATCTTTGGACAGACTCGAAGTAATGAGCTACTTGCAGCTCTGTCTGCACCAGCAGGCCGCAGGTGTGTGGTGTGTGCGTGTCTATGCGCCCGTGTGCACTCTCAGAAGCCCAAGACAGCAAGAAGAACGGGAGAGAAACATCAGACTTAGTTTGGAACTGAAGACCGACATTTAGTGGAATTTTCATGAACTGGAAGCAAGCACAAATGCGTTACAAGTATTTTCTTCAGCACATTAGAAAAAAGTCTCCAGGCAAGCAATTGTTTTATTTGCGACAGCTCTTACCATGTAGCTAAAGCAAAGTCTATTTCTCCCTATTCATTTCTACCTGCAAGGAGCCCACACAGGTTCAACTTTAATTTGTACATTGGCATTTTCATGTAAATATATCTTAGACACAGAACCTTAAAAAAAAACCTTCCCCACTCAAGCCTAAGAAACATACTGAGCTGTCTACAAAAGCACAGGGCCTCAAGTGCCTTGCACTATATGACATATATTATAGCTGTGTATTAAATGCATTTTGATACCACTTATATACATGTTTTAAAGTAATCCCCAAGATACATAGGGTGTAGACATAAAGGCTTCTTTTTTTCCTCCAATGCAAAACTGTTACAGAAATAGAAAAAATTATCCTTTGTTTCAAGAAAAAGCTTTTGCCTTGACACAGGTGTGAATGCTTATTTTTTTCATTCTTTGCTACCAGGAATTGAACTCAGGATCTTACACTTACCAGATACTTGCTGTACCACTGAGCTACCTGGGCCCACAATACTTATTTGTAAAGGTTCTATAAAAGTTCTTTTTCTGATATCAAGCTTTTGTTGGTTCTCTAGAAGGATAAATATGTCTAGGACTTACTTAATCACAGATGTCAAAGGAATTACAATTCAAATTTGGCATCTAAAACAGACTGTTATGTGGCTCTTAATAAAGTCTTAACTAGACTTATCAAAGAGGTGGAGAGTCCTTTATCTAGCTGAATGGTGAGCACAGAGACAAGAAAGCTTGCACATGCGCACACAAGTGAGTTCTAATAAAATTCTGTCACTTCAGCTTCGTGCTGTCAGGACAGGATAATGCTATCTGAGTTTTCTACAGTATCATAAGGCACATTTTGGTGCCAGGAAGATAGCTCAGTGGCACTAGCACCTGCCTATCAAGCACGAGGTCCTGAGCTCGATTCCTGGTATGGAAAAAAAGAGGGCACATTTCATTTCCAACTTGGCTTTTAAAATAGACAGGAATTTAATTGAGCCTTGGTGGCTAATATCAAACCTTAGTGAGGTAATAGACAGTTGGGGGAGAAAAAAAGAGACCATCTAGAATCTCTCTCTAATGAACAGTCTCGTCAGATCACTTTAGCTGCCAGCAATTCCTTCAAGATCCACAGCAACACGATTCTACATTAACATCCCACATCTGCTGATTTGGTCCGCCTTTGAGGCAAAGCATGCAGTGTGTATAACAATCTTCAGAAAATTAAACCAAACAATTCCCAGTGTACACAAATCCTAAAAGTGGCCCTTCCAAGCAGGCAAACCCTGTGATGTTCCAGGGAGGCTCCTGGCCGACCCTTCAGCTTAATTCAGCTCTAGAAACTGTTGGGCTTGGGGTGGGAACAGACTCGAGGGGGCTGGGGGCCCATCCCATTGCTTTCCTGACTTACTGCTACTAAAGGTAATAAAACTTACTTAGGCCTCCACCTCCTCCCTTAGCTGGGGTTAGGAACCCACCACCCACAGGGCTCAGCCAACACCAGGTCCAGAGAAGGAACTGAGGCTGCATCCTCCAACCACAACTGGCTTTGCTCCTCTGTCACCTCCAGTGGGTCCTTCCTCTGATTTACCCTGTGCTAGGCTGAATGACCTCTGCCTGATGGGGAAAACCAACAAGGCGCTCTCAGAAGATGGTCTGAGAACACCCACCACCATTCTCCCTGTGCTCGGAGGGAGTGGTCACATTATTGCCTCCTCAAGTGAGCCCAAGCAGCTGAGCAGCTGGCTGGACCCAGGGCCAGGATGCGGGCCTCACTCCTGATGTGCTCAGGGTCTAAACTGGTCACCCAGGGATAGTCTTACTACTGGAGTAGGTTTCCCTAGTTGTTTCAGTAACTCTGTTTTGCCACGGTCAGGCGGTATTTGGTGAAGAAAACTAGGTAGAATTCAGCACAGAAGAGAATTATGTTTAGTAACTGGCTTTGGCGAAGACTACTTATTAAAAAGGAAAAGCAGCTGGAAAAATTATAAATTCAATTTTGCAACCAAATGTAGGGAATTCACCTCTTAACACCCTATGCTGGCATCAAAAACAGTGTAACACTTGCCTAACAGATTGTATTTAACAAAGAGAGCTGAATTTGTCAGTTTCCAATTTTATGCCATTTTCTTTTTTTTTTTAGACAGGGTCTCACCATGCAGTTCAAGCTGGGTTTGGATTCAGTATGTAGCCCATACTGATCTCACACTCATGGTGATCCTCCTGTTTTAGCCTCTCCACTACTAGAATGACAGGCATATGTCACTATTTTTGATCTACCAAAGCAGCTTCTGGGAATTCATAACTGGATGAAATTACATATATGACTGAGGAAAGGCTAGAAACAACAAAAAGGTACAACCACAGATAAAGGAATAAGTAATGTATATATACTTAAATAGACTAACATGTAGTCATTAAAAATTATACTTTAAAAGACTAATGATTCAGGAGACAGTTTAAAATATATTCTCTTAGGGCTGGTGAGAGAGCTTAGGGCTGGTGGACTAAGCGCCTGCTTAGGCAAGGGTAGTATCGGGGTTTGATACCCAGCAGCACATGCTGCCCCAGCCCCGCCCTTTGGTGCACTGAGCCAGCCACCCGGTCCAGGTGCGCTGGCACACACCTGTAATCCCAATGCTGGAGAGGCTGAAAACAGGAGGATCACTATGAGTCTAAGCTGTGTAGCAAGACCTATACTAAATATCTTAAAAAAAACTCTGTTAAAGGAAGTAAAAATAATCCCTTATATTTTATATCCAAATTGTATAAATGGCATGCACAAGCAAAGCACAGAAAACACTCAGAAAGCTGCGCTGTGTGGTACTGGTGCTGTCTCTGAATAGTGGGCCTAGGGTGAGTTTTGCTTTTGTCTGTACTTTCACTAGTGTCCTGTGGCAATGATGCATTATTCTTTGGTTTTTATATTTTTTGGCAGCACCAGCAATTGCACTCAGGCCCTTGTGCTTGCTAGGGAAGCGCTTATTCCACTGAGCCATCTCCCCAGCCCTGATGCACTATTCTTGAACCATGGAAAAAAAGTGTGAAATCACTGAAGCAAACTTCAATATTAAATTACTTGATGAATCTTATACACCTGTGTCTGTTAATCTGAACAACAGATTTGATGATAAAAATGTGTAATATAATATTCATTGTTAGTTTTTTATTCTTGTTTTGAAATCCTGTACCATATATGTTATATGTTACTTTGTTTCTGTCTGATCCTGTGCATTGGGGCATGGCCTCTCCTATTCCAATCTCTGATAACAGCCACTCCCCCAGCTCCACCAGGATTGTCCCAGGGCCTTTGCACTGAGCCTCTAGCCTAGGCGTTTTTATTTTTTATTTCAAGACAGGGTCTTGTTAAGTCACAAAGTTTCTAAGGCTATAATCCAACTTGGATATCTTCCTGCCTCAGCCTCCCAGAGTACTGGGATTATAGATGTCTACCACCAAAGCTGGCTAACAGCTATCTTTTTAACTGCAGTTATCTGCACAGCTATAGGCCTCCCTATCCCTGAACAATTATAAAACCTACATGTAACAAGCACCAGGATGCAACTAGAGACCATACGTGTAGGTGAAATAAATCGCTCCTGTAAGTGTAAATATCGTATTGTCTCATTAGTGTAAGAACCTGAAATGGTAAATAAAATCTAAAACGTACAATAGATACTGTGAAAGGGAAAGAATCTGTTCAAAGGAAAGGAAATACTGGGATGAGGAAAAGGAGGAAAGAAAGAAGTAAGGGAGAAAGATATATTCATGTATATATACAGGCCAGCTTGGATAACTGCGCTGCTGATTTCTGCTGGTCTACTGACAGGAGCAGTTAATGCTTAAAATTTTTTTCTCCTTTTTAATTTACTATAACTTTTTACAATTTTGTATGCTTAGATCTGATAATCTAAACAACTAATTTGAAGACAACATTACTCAACACAACAACCACTGTGCAATTTCTATTTTGTTTAGTGAAATTCTATGTTGCTTCTAATTGTTTGTTTACTATTTTTTATTCTCTTTAAAAAAGAAAAAAAAAAGAGACCTCACAGGTTCTAAAGTCACAGCTATGACAGCAAATGAGGGACAACAGGTGCCATCAGCACATTATGCACATCTGCCACCAGTTCAAGACATTCCAATGGTGGCAAAATGTAAAGAAAATAAAATTTGTAGTTCCCATAGAAAAAGATTACGAGTGGGACCTTGAGCACCGCCACCGAGGCCCGACACCCACCTCACGGAGCGGAACGATGAGGCTGCACAGGTTTTCTTCCTTGCTGGTAAAGCAGATGTAATTTGTGGAGACGAACATCTGCCCCAGAATGTGCACTTTGTTGAAGGGGGTCCACAGGGTGCAGTCCGTGTGGCCATCTAGCTTCTCATCTTTGGGCAGCCGGAATAGGGCCCGGTACCTCTCACTCTTGGCCCTGGCGTCCAGGTCGCTGGAAAACAAACATTAAATCCATCTCACTCGAGAAAGAGGCCTCCTCTGCGCCCGCTGTGTGCCGTGGCAGTGGAGGAGGGGCCTGCAGCCCCCCACTCCCCTGCTGCTCCCTCCTAGCTGTCCCTCCCAGTTGAGTCACTCCAACCTAAGGCTCCCCAAGCACCATGAAATCCTTTTAATATATTTAGGCCTCTTCCCTTGCATGGCCAATTGACAAAAGCTCTAAATGTTGAAGAACCCACAAGAAACTAGGTCTGAACAGAAAATTTGTTCTTCCTAAAGGGTACAATCATTTCAGAGACTGTTCCTGGGCTGAAGGAAAGGAAGTGAGGAGGAGGTGGGCAACAAGGGAAATGGACACGACAAGAGTGTTGCGTGCATGCATGATATTGCTGCAGACAGACCTGGTATGGTGAGCAGTGAACAGGCGAGAACAGACGGTAGTTTTTGAAAGGCTGCAATCATTTATAAAGAAGCCATTACATTCACTCGTATCTAGCATTTTTTCAACCTGACACCCAGTAAGGATGCAAACAGCCACAGGAGTCTGCCACTGTTTCCCCTAACCAGACAGCAGAGAAGCATGAAGATACAGGAACAACCTGCTTCCTGGACAAGTCTAGGTCTTCTCCCCTCACAAGTTCTTTATCTTGGCCAAACCTCTCCTGCCAAGCCTGCTCCATGGCAGCCCCTCCAGGGTTTAGCTCCTGGCTCCACAGAGAACGGCCCTCTACTTCTGAGGTCACTTCTATGCTCCTCTTAGGAACTCCTTAACTTCCTCTCCCTGTTTCAAAGGAAGACACATCAGCATCTTCTCTACAAAAGATCACTTTAAAATTTTATTCTCTCTTGTCCCTATATACACCCTCACCAACAAACTTACTGACCACCTCTTTCAGAGTCATGCATTCAAATCTACCATACTACAAAAAAAGCAACTATCCTCCTAAGGAATCCCACTGAATTTTCTGACAAGGAGGCAATTACTTGCCCTTTGCCCTTTCCTTGCCTTTCACTGCTACCTAATTTGCTGCAGTGAGCTAGACCTATCCTTCACCATGCATCAAAACGTATCTCAAATAGCCAAACACACTCTCATTCCAGCCTCCAGCTGCCACTGCCATTCTTCTCACTAGATTGATCTCTAACAAGCTGCCAGCACACAACTCGAATGCAGTCAAAGCCCAGGAGCTGTCCCAGCCCTGCAAATGCTCTTCCTTCCTTCCCCCTTGTGGTTCCACACAGGCACACTGCATGGCAGGCTCCGACACGTCCCTGCCCGGCTCTGCAGCTCTCCCTGCACACCTTGCCGGCTTCTCTGCGGCCTGTCCTCATCCCACATCCTGTCATTTTTCAGCTGTGGAAGGGACTCACTTTAGTCTGGCTTTTTGGTTGTGCTTGCTACTCTGAGCACCTTCTGCCTATCACATGCAGCCTACTGTGCCGGAAGGGCAACCTCTACTACCTTCTTTCTTGTTTTTTCCTACCACCTTCTGCAGAGCGCCCCCATCCCAGCAGCCTCCACTGGGTCATGCTCTCTCCTAGTGTACACAGGACACTGTCCCTAGGACCAGCTGATTCCCAGCACAGTGCACACAGGGAGTGTGACTATCTCTCTTACTGAACTGGCGGTGCCTCGGGTAGTGTTTTTCATGCTGTACCCGGTCTAGAAGTGTTCAAAAACCCTGAAGTTGTCCGGTCCCACAAAACTTAAAGTAATGAATGAGTGAATGAATGCACAGGATTTTGGTTTCTAAGGTCTGTAAGGCTGGATTTCTCCGTTATGTACCGTTTCAGAGCAGACACTTTTTTAGGAGATTTCTTCTTTAGTTTGGGAAGGGATCGATCTTGTTCAAAGCCCTCATTGTCTAAGAGCTGCCGCATGGCAATGTTGGCAAGCTGCTCCATCAACTTGAATGTCTCATTGATGTTGAGGAACACGGAGAAGAAGTGCTCGCTGGAGCGGGTGCTCACTTTGATCACATCAGGCAGCAGCAGTGTGGCGTTCTTCTCAAGCTGGGTGATGTCCACCCACCGGATGACCAGCTTAGCTAACAGAGAGAACAAGGCCAGGTCAAGGCCAGACCGTATGCCGTAAGGTGCCCTCAGGCTAAGAGCCCTCCCTTTACTACATTCTTGACTTTAGGAGTCATATTCGACACCCAAAAATTCTAGATCTCAATTATGACACACATAATTTCATATCCATTAAATTGTACCTGTAGTGAGTCTTTTTTACTTAATGACCTTATGATACCGAATGGACATTATCTGAATTAGTGTTAAATGGAAATTCAAAATTAAATTGATTCAGTTGAAGTTACAGATTGACTAATTAAAAAAAAGAGAATAAAAAAATAGAGATACAGAATTTCGAAACAAGATAGGAAATTAACAATGGTTATTATATTGCATATTATTAACCTCAGAGTTGCTGCTCACACTACCAGATATAGGCATGGAACATTGATCAAACAATATAAACACTAACCTGTTCCTTTCAATGAATTAACAGAAATTAAAAGCACAATTATCTTGGCTATTTTGTGTATACACACACACACACACACACACACACACTCCCCCTCAGCCTTCTTTCCTCCATCCCAATTGTTCCTTTCTTTTGAGCAGACTGACTTTTGACACTGGTTTGGTTTATGCGTTCAGGGCAGGCCTGAGCAGACTTTCCAAAACTTCCCTCTGAGATTCTAGACCACTTACCTTCCCTTCCCATAAGGAAAGAGTAAAAGCACAGATGGTTAATACTGAGGTACACCCAACCCTGCCGGGGGACCTTCCCCTTCCAGTAGCTGCAAGAATAGTAGTTGACAAGCTTCTCTTCCTCGGGCATCCCGAACAGTCTGTGGAATTTCACAATGGCCTCTTTAAACTTCTCTGTGTCATCGTCTTCCTTCACATCATTGATTTTATTATATTCTGCAATGATGCCCTAAATGAAGGGTCAGACACACAGACGTAAGTGGCATTAATAGGACCAAAGCTGAATGTTTCAGAAAGACAAAAGCAGTTTCTAAGCCCAGAATTCTTTTTAAAGAGGTAAATTCTGTCCAAAAGAAACCCTTTCTAAGTAAACTAGCACGTAGCATTTGAGTACTGATTTTCAAAGGACCATATGGATTTTACTGGTGCTGGTTATTTTATTAAGCTCATCTGGAATGACACTCATAGTTTTATTTCACAAATGAGGAGATGTAAGCCTTTTGCTGGTTCTATTGTTTTTATTAAGCTAATCATGATACAGTCATCCCAAAGGTCAATTTCTACCTTTATCAAAATCAACAAGACAATCATCATAAAGGGACAAGAGAGGAAAGGAAAACCAAACACGCGTCACTAGTTGACACTTGGCCAGATTCACAGGCTCAGGGCTATTCCCATTACCGAGAACTGAGAGAAAGGGACATGTCATCATTTGACCAGAAGAAGAGTGCCTATGAGAGCAAAAATCATATTAGACATGGGATTTTTTTTTCCTGACGCCTGTGCAGGAAATGAGATTTTTGCATAGCAAGTGACTGGCTTAGCCTGTTGCTTAATCATCATGGTGGCTTAAGCAGCCATTTCAGGACTACTTGATTTCTCCATGATTCCCTGACAACTGGCTTCTGTAGCTCTTGATTGACAAAAAAAGAAAGCTCCCTTGAATTCCCCCTTTGTGTGATCACCAAATCCCCCAGCTTATCTTCACGCTCTGATTTCTAAGGACTGAAAAGCGCGTCCTTTACAACACGGTAGCTGTGGGTTCAGGTCTCAGCAGCTCAGTTATACCTGGGAGGACCTGTGCAAACCCTCGACTTCGCCTTGACCTGACCATGCTTCCTGCTATCCTTAGGGCAGAAAACTGTTTCTGCTTCACTGTACCTAAAATTCCGGCCTTGGAGCTGTTGTGCTTTGAATATATCACCCTTGTTTTCTCTAAATGTATCTTCTTAAAACTAAGCTTGAGGGCTGGTGAGATAGCTCAGCGGACTAAGCCAGGCACAAGGACCTGGTCTGATCTCTGCACCACGTGCACGTCAGCCCCGCCCCTGGACCTGCTGAGCCTGTCACTAGAAAGGGTATGGTGGTGCGTGCCTGTAATCCCAGTGCTGTGAGGCTAAAAACAGGAGGATCACTAAGACTCTGAGCTGCATAGTGAGACCTTGTACAAAATATATTAAAACAAACTCAGGCCCTTGTGCTTGCCAGGGAAGCACTTATTCTACTGAGCCACCGCCCTGGCCTGAAAAACTAAGCTTGACTAAAACATTTATTATCAAAATTCCAAGTGGCTCCTCACTACCACTAGTCTCAAATCCTAGACTGTGCATGTTTTGGATCCAACGAACGCTGTGTTGTTTTTTCTCTCTCACTGTATTACATACCCTACTAAAAGTTTCCCACTAGTAGCTCTGCCCTGCCACCCTGAAGCATCCTCAGGGCCTAAATGCACAGGTCCTTTGCTGTCCTGTCTTCTTGCCTGTGGCCTTGCCATTGTGTGTGTCTACAGTAAGACAGCTCTTTCCTGAAAGAGGTCCCAGAGTCCCTGCCTCCTCACAAATGTTCCGACCATGAGTCTTGGCCCCCACATGAAGCAATATTAACTTTGGCAGCACTATGTATTCAAGTTATTCCCCTGATTCTGCCTGTACTGCCAGACCTTTCCCCTTTATGGCCAGCAGTTGTGTAATAGGGAAGGCTTCAGTCTCCTCAATCCTTACCATCATAAATGCTGGTCAAAATGAGAATTTGAATAATAAGTACAGCAGCACATAGTGGCTTTCCTAGTGCAAACACAATTGCATTAGAAGTCTAGAAAGGGCTGAGGAGATCCAGATCTACAGAGGGGGCTTGGTATCATCATGGGGTTACTGTGAGGGTGTCCTAGCCTTCCATCGAGACTGCGCACCCTCTGGAGCTCGATGGCCTCTTCTGGATCCCAGATCTGAGCTTCCCATGTTGAAGGCTTCTGCAGACTATCAGTGAAAAGAAAACTAAAGCAGTGTGAATCCCACACTGAACTTACCAGCCAAGGCATAAAGATCGTGTTCCCTGTGAAGCTAAGCCACCCTTACCTCAACACTCTCTGGTATATATGCTGGCCAAATTGTCTACTATTAAATATGAGTGCCAAAAGTAACAAGCATCTTCAATGTTTCTCATCACCAGTATTTAGCACCTAAAGAATATTCAATAAAGTATTAGAAGAATTTGTTGCCTTCCCACATTAGAACATACGTTGAAAGGCCACACCTTGCCCTTTACTGTATAATGCAGAATGCATATTTATATCTGTGGTTGTCTCAGAATTGACAACACTTAGGCAGTTAAGAACCAAGTTCTCAGTTCCCTGCCTGTCATCATTCAGAATGACACCGTCTGACACAGGAAGGAACAATGGGAGAGTATTTAAAATAAAGTTCTTTTCCTTTCATTTCTTTTGATACTACTGCATTGACACAACAGAGATCAACTTTGGACCCGGGCTATTCCAGAGAAAAACAGGCTTAACAGGCTTTGGGAGAGTGCTATGCACATAAGGGACTTCTAACAACCAGAGAGGCTGAATCTCTGGGCATTGAGAAAGAGAAATCAGTGTGACAAGGAGAAGGCATGAAAAGTCCTTTTCCAGCTGTCTAATACAGCCATGCTGCAAAGTTGGCACTGCCTTGAGAGGAGGATAAAAAAGTAGGTGTAAGAAAGCTCAGGTCTGGGATCCAGAAGAGGCCATCGAGCTCCAGAGGGTGCGCAGTCTCGATGGAAGGCTAGGACACCCTCACAGTAACCCCATGATGATACCATCGTGAGCCCATTGATGTGGCTGTGGGGGCGGCGGTGGCGTGGTGGCCAGGCCCTCAGAGTGAGCCTGAGGACCGGGTGGCCTAAGCTTCTCCTTCAGGACCCCTGCTGGGTGCCCTTGCTGCAGCACCACAGGGAGAAGCCCAGAAGAGAGTGATGTGTTGCTGACCAAAGGGCGTCCCTGAGGGGTTTAGTGGAAAAACATTCATTTCTGGAGCCGCTAGCTGAGGATCTGTTAAAAACCACCTTTCCAGAATGTACATTTAAATTTTTAAAAATGTTGTTCAGTATGAGAGCTGTATGAGAATATGGATCCTAGAAATGTCACTGGGAAACAGTTAAGGTCTAACAGACCATGCCCTTGGTAACTACTTCCAACACAAGGTTAATCGGGAGCCTGCTTTCAACCTTTCCACCTGTAGGAAAAGATAAGACCAGAATGTCAGAAACCTTTGTTTTAAGTCTGCTGTAATTTCTCAGCCAGGATTGGGGGGGCTGAACAAACGACGTAGATCCCCTAAATGCTCCGGGTTCTACACAGCTCGAAACAGGCACATTAGCTCTAGGCAGCAGCCACTCATGACTTTGGAAAATTAACACAATCCAAATAGGTGGGAGGGCCAACACTTAATTTAGACATACAAAATGGTACTAACAGGTACAAAGAGAAAAATTAACTTGGCAAACATGAAGGAATATTCAACCTAATAATCAACCAAAGGCACAAAATTAAAATATTATACTTAGACAATTTTTCACCACTGAGGATTAAGGCCAGGATCTGTACACTAAGCTACATTCCCCAGCACTTTTTAACTTTTGGATTTTGAGACAGGCTCTCCTCCTGTCACTATACTGCTCAGGTCAGGTTCAAATGTGTGAGGTCCTGGGATTGCAGGTATGCACCACCATGCCTGGTTCCTTTTAAATGTGTAATCATACAGGGACCCTACTACATTGACAATATCTACTAAGGTCCATTAAAATGTTTTGCCCTCAAGAGAATGTTTTAACTACTTAACACATTAGTCTGTATTTTGTTATGTATTTCAAGAGAAAACACAAAACAAAACCAAAAAAGTCCTCCACAACTTGGAGGAAGAATATATGATCC
Organism: Ctenomys sociabilis; assembly: GCA_004027165.1. Classification (NCBI taxonomy): domain Eukaryota; kingdom Metazoa; phylum Chordata; class Mammalia; order Rodentia; family Ctenomyidae; genus Ctenomys; species Ctenomys sociabilis. The sequence goes on from PVKA01003837.1 coordinate 65,514, forward strand.
AAAATGTTTACTTTTGTTTGCATTTGCCTGGCCCCACTAGTCTAGATGCTAAAGTGACTTCTAGAAAGAGAAAAATAATAAAGTCAACTATGGACATATCTATTTATTAAAATGCCAAGTAAATTTATACAGCAAAGCAGTCAATACAGGTCAAGAAAAAAAAGAGTAAGGTAACAAATTATATGTACATTGGGACTACTATTATAAAATACAGGCATGGTATAAATCTAGGAAGAAATCTACAAATGCTATGTAAAACATTTGGATCATGGTTGCTTCAGTAGTTAAGTGCTACTTTTATAATTTACAAAAGTTAATTAAAATCCCAAAACAAGAAAGTCTGTTGATTCTCAATTACTGGACAATCTGTGAAAGCATAAACCATTCATTTGCACATGAATGACATTCTTTCGTGCATAATTGCATTAATAGCAATTCCTCCTTATAATTAGTTTCAGGGCAATTAAGTCTGACATTTTTTAGCATGCGAATATTGAGAAGAGAGGCTATTTGGCACGACTAGACTCGTTCCTGATTTATTTAGTCACTCACTTGTTTTCCTAATTGTTGCCATTTTCAAGCTCTGGTTTCTTCCTGCAACTCTTTCTTTGTGCCAGTTTCCCAAGATGAAAGCGTCCGAGAGGAATGAGGTCCTCCCCTCCTGGTCCCCACTGGTGATGCTGCTCCCTTACCCTGTCTACGCACACTTGGGGGCGGACTGCTTTCACTCAACCCCTCCCATATTCGCCAGTCAGGACCCCTCTCTCCCCATTGACCTGATTTCCAGAAATCCAGATACCTAACCTAAACTGCTTCTCATCTCTCCTGCAAGGTCGGAGTGAAAGGCGGAATCACAAATCTGGACCCAACACATTACACACATTTGAAGTGTTGCCAGGGCAGAAATAAAGGAAAAGCCAGGTGTGCCGAGAGGTTTTGTACTCCCCTGAGGCCTCATTTTATAGTCATTCAAATTCAGCTCTGTTCTCCAAAAACTTCAGACCCTGAAAAGCAAAGAGATTCCATTCGCATCCTTTAACTTCCTTTTTTCATTCTAAACTTAGTACAAGCTTGTGTCAAAGTTTAGCAAGGCAGAAAAATAAAACAAAATTGACTGTGTGTGGAGCTTTGAGAGCCACTTTGCCAGCACACTTCCTACAACCCTTCTGTACCCTCGTGTAAAGACAGATTTTTAAAGGATTGTCTATAATCCCAGATTCTATCATAAGATTTTTCTAATATTAGCTAAGTAAAAATTTAAAACCCAAACTGTCATGTGCCTTAAACTTACAAAAAGATATTTAGCTTCTCATGGACGACACAAACATAAATCAAAACACTAGTGAAAACATGTTTCTCTGTAAAACTCGAAACCCTGATAATTCACCTTGTTGGTGCGGCTGCAGGGAAAGAAGCGCTGCCTTGCTTGCCGGTGGGACGTAGCACCGTACAGCGCCACAGAGGGGATTTGGAAACACTCATAAAACAGTGTGCGCATCTGCCTTTTGCTCTGGAACCTACCAACACAACTTCAATAGTATCTCCTCAGTAATACCAAAAACACATGCATATTTTGGGCAGATTTAAATGGAGTGCCAAAGGGCTCAGCTGTTTACACCGGAGCTTTCCAAATGTGGTTCTGTCATGGGTGCATGAGAGCCATCAGTGGATTAATGCACTGATTCATGGGGGTGGTTAATGGGTCCACAGCTCACTGCTCTGTGTATTAGGAGAGTGTGGGTCACCGGGACTGTGATGTGGCGGAGTGCTCTCATCCCAGCCCCCTCCTTGCTCTGTCTCTGCCCCCTGGCTGCCATGGGGCTAGCAGATCCCCTCCACCAGGTCACATTTCTGTCTTGGTGCCATCTAACCACGGGCTAAGCTCTTTAAAGCGATGAGCCAAACACACCTTTCTTCCTTTAAACTGTAAGACATCAGAAATTGTCTAACACAGTATATGTAAAAAAATAGACGTGTAGAAGTTTTCATGCTTGCAAAACAGCAGGAACGACCTAAATGTCCAAGCAAGGGTGCTTGTCTGAATTAAGTTATGACATGTGCTCACTAATACACAGGTGGAAAGCGAATAAAGAAAAAACATGTGGGGTCTTGGGTGGAACCACGGAAAGGAATAAAGGACATGGGTTTAAAAACATAAAAGCCAGGGCTTGGAGACATAGCTCAGTGGCACAAGAGTTCAATTCCTGGTACTGGAACACATAGATAATATCCAAATAAAATCTGTGGTTTCATTAATAGTACAACATTAACATCTTAGTTTTGATAAAGATACCACAGTTATAGAAGAAGTTAACTTTCAGAGATGCTCAGCATACAGCATATAGAAATTCTGTACTATTTGTAGTTCTGTAAAACTAAAAAGTATTTCAAAATTTAAAAGCCAGAAATTACTATTAAAATGTAAAAGTATGTGGAGCCGTTCTATGAACTGCTATGGTATGTGACTGGGAGAGGTTAAGTGTAAAAATAAAATGCAAAGCAGCCCGTATGTGTGAAGTCTCCGTCTAAGAATGACAGGGAACTAGAAAACACAGCTCTGCTCATTTTTACAAAAGGAAACGGCAAATGCCGGACTTTTGGAGAGAACAGGATGCAAAAGGGAGTAATACTTTTTGATTGCTGGAAGCATTTTATTATTTTCTATGGTCAAAAAAGAAGATAAAGCCAATAGCGCTGGAAGGAAAAGAACCTAAAAGTGAGAGCAAAGGAAAACAAACAGGACGGGAAAGTGCAAGCTGAGCTGGAAGACACGAACAAGACAGCGCTCAACAAATGGCGCAGCGCATCCCAGGAACAGCACGGCAGCCACGACGGGCACTTCAGCTGCGTCACGTACGAGGAGCAAAACCAAGTCGTCATAAGGACAGAGACAAACAGCAGACAGCCAGGGGTCCCTACCAATGACAAGTAAGCGAACGGAGGGAGGGAGGGCTGTCGCTCACAGAACAGAAGCTGCCGACCGACAATGAGAGAGACTGCTGGAGCTGGAAAACCATCCCTTCCTACAGACATCGTGCTGCAAACCGTCGCAGCAAAGATGGGCTGATTAAAAAATTACAAAGTCATCAACTGGGTGCTACACCAAGAGAAAACTTGACAGGGAATAGGCTGCACGTATGTGCAGCATTCACATGTTTTCCCACAGAAAATTATTATTACTTGAAAGGGCAGCTCGAGTCACTCCACAGTGGAGAAGCTGGACAGCACCTTCCCTGAGCTCCTGACACCAGGGCAGGGGCAGGCGCGTGCCCAGAGCCTCCAGCAGAGGCCTGGGGAAGAACGCAGGGCCACTCCCACTGCCCACGAGGGACACTTCCTTTGAATTGAACCATAAGGAAAAGGTCTGATGAGCCCCAAGTGAAAACTGTTGTATTAAAAAACAAAACGGAACTGCGTACTTCAAACGAACACTCAGGTCATAAAATGTAAGGCAGGCATGAATATCTTCAAGACTCGAAGAGACTAAAGATATGAGAACCAGACGTGATAGCTTCCTGGACTGAATCTTGTGCTGGAATGAAAAATACTTTTAAAAATCGTAGGAGTCATAATTTAGCCAATTACAGTAAGAATCTTTGCCAAGTATTAAAGTATAGTAATGTTAAATTTATGCACAATGTTATACAATGTTAAATAATGTGATTGATTGGTAACGGTAGTATTTTGTACTACTCTACACCTAGAAAATACACACTGAGAGGCCTGGGGAAATATATCAGGGACAGTGCCTGGCTGGGCAAGCAGGAGGTTGTGAGTTCTATTTTTGGTAGAAAAAAAAAAAGAAAGAAAAGAAAAGACACATTGAAGTGTTTAGGAAAAAACTTTTCTCAACGAGGAAATGGACACACAAATGATAAAGTAGGATAAAAATGCTGACAACAGGTAAGTTTAGGTAAAGGTAGAACGGGTGTGTTTTATATGGTCCTTATTTCTGCACCATTTCTATAAATTTAGAGTTACTTTCAATTAAAATGCTGTTTATTCTTTCGTTTTTTTTTTTTTTTTGCAGTACTGAGGATTGAACTTAAGACCCTGTGCTTGCCAAGCAAACGCTTACTCTACTGAGCCATCTCCCTGGCCCCTTGTTCTTCCTTTCTCAAAAAGCTACAACACCACTACCTGTATTTTTCCTCTGACGAACGTGGTGATGTCGTTCTCGTTTTCGAAGATGGACAACGTCTGCAGCAGATTCTGCTCCAGCCATTCCCAGTGCTCCGTGATCTCCTTCCTAGAACCGCCTGTCCGAATGGAAACATAATAACATCAGCTTCAACGACCAAGAGGACTGAAAAGCCAGGGCCCTCCCTCAATAGAGGATGCTGCCGAAGGTCACTGTGTCTTTCCAAGAGCCCTGACTTTATTAAAGCCACTGTCTCTCCCCTGGGAGACCAGAGCCTGTCAGATCAGGTGAGCGCAGAAACCTTCAGGTCCCTGGCTCAGGGTGGAGGACAGTGCAGCACTGTGTCCTATGTCTGTTTTTCTGGGCTGGGAGTTACTGCTTCTCTTTTCTCCCTTTCAGAAGGTGCACTTCACAGGGTACCAGAGCTTGTTAGGATATATGGTTTCCAGTTCCGTTGTTAAGCTGCAACAGAATGAGAGCCTCGGTGCCATTAGAGAGCTAATGAGACCTCTCCTGGAATGGGCAACAAAAATTCCCTTTACTCACTTCAATTATGAATGAGACATGAAAATAGACCGGCGCTAGGGAGCAGCAGACGCTGCCTTGATATGCAGTGGGATGAGGTCAGCCCTTTGCCTCCAATCAAGGTGCGTATTTTGGTCAGGAGTGAGGAGCACACATCACTTGGCTCGGCTGCCTCCATAATTAACCATTCCTAACACGAAACATAAACTGCACAACCAGCACCCCGCGCTCTGACCACACTGCCCGCCACAACACAGATGCTACCCAGATGCAATGATAAAATATTAAATAGACTTCCTTTATGACTGCTAATGACCTTTCACAAAAATATTTTCAGAAGTCATCAATGTCACACGTACAACCTGGATGTAGCATTCCTTTCAGAACTCAAGAATGATTTTGTGACTGCATTGATTTTTGTCTTTAACCAGCTTAGATTTTGAAGTTATCTTTTAATTGATCTCTTAAATGTTTTTTCCTCTTTGTTCTTTATCATCAGTAATTTGAGAGAGCTCAGGACCCCGCTCTGATTCCTGACAAGGGAAGAAAGGTGGGAGGCACAGATGTATCTGCAGTTCATACTCAGAGCCCTGGCCGGAGAAACCAAGTCTCTTAGGAGAATGAGAACTCTGTGACGGGTTTCAGACACAAAATTTGAGGAAAGGATCAACAGAAGAAAACCCGAGTTCATTTTCTTTTTCAGACTAAACACTACATTGCCTACAGGGGGTGCTTATAAGGCCGGGGAAGGCTGAGCTGTATGGCACTTGTCCACCAAGTGGGAAGTCCTGGGTTTATTCCTAACATGAAATATAAGGGGCCGGGGAGATGGCTCAGTGGAATAAACCTGGAAAGTGCAAGGGCCTGAGTTCAATTCCTGGTTCCACCAAAAAAAAAAAAAAAAGAATAAATTAAATATGTGCCTACACGGGGAATAGAATACAAAGCAGATTTCTTGGTGGATAGCAGCCCTGGAGTAACACCAAAGACAGGACTGTCTGCTCCTCTCAGTGGGTATTCTTCACGGCTCATTCGTTTGAGGCCAGTCAACCATGTGTGAAAACAGTAACATGAGGACTCTTGAGTAGACTTCAAAGTGACAGCTGGACCTTACAACACCTGCACACCCCCAACCTTGTCAGCTGGATGTAGTCCATTTAATCTGTGGCCAATTTTTTACATGTCACATGGACACAGATTTAAAAACAAAACAACCTTATCTAAGGTAAGTGTTGTAAAAACAAATCACAGGGGATGGCTTCTCCAGGTGCATGTGGGAAGGCAGAAAGTGCTTTTCCACCATGACTTAACAATGCCTATTGGGAACATTTAGGAAATGAGTCTATATAGTGTTTTCCTGAGTTTTTAAACATTCATTTTTAAGTTAAAATTTTAAGTAGCAATTGAAACATTTTCTAAAGGCATTGGGTCCTTTCTTGTCTGGGAAGAGGTCACTGTCACCATGAGCTGTGACATCCTGCAGATGCTGAGAGCCCCATCCATCCGGGATGGGCGCCAGCCCTGTGTGCTCCACCAGCGGGCCCATCTGTGCCTGCTGGCAGCGTCAGACACCCTGCACAGACGTCAGCGATTCTCCAGGGACAGGAGGACAGCCAAGTCCCCCCAAGACAGCTGAGCGTAATTCCCAGCCTCTAATTTTTGCCTCTTCTCTGCTTCTGCCCATGTGGACCACAGATGTCCCTCCCAGGGCGTGAGCCTGGCTTGGCCTCTCAAACCACATCCCATCATACTCAGCCTTTCACCAGGTAATCAAGGTGGGAGCACGACTTCCAGCCCTGCTGCACCTGTCACAGACTCTAACTCCACCTCCAGCTCAACCTCACTACTTCCTGGCTATCTCAGGTAGCAAAGCCCTGAAGTACAGACCTGGGTATTGGCTTCAGCATTGTACAGGCAACACATATTCATGTATGGCCATCTCCACATGTACATGTGCACACACATGCACGCACACACATTAGAAACACTGTACGCATTCACATACTCATTCAGCAAATGTTCATTCACCCCTCCATGGCAAACACATAGGTCCACATGGCTGTATGTTCCCCCACCCCATATTCACATACACTCCTGTGTCACTTAATTATGAAGACATGTTTTCAGAAATGCGCCGTATGCGCCATCAGGCGACCGTGGTGTGACCATCCTGGAGTGTATGAACGTAAACCCAGGTGCAGGGCCTGCTGTACACACAGGCCATGTGATACAGACTATCTCTCGCAAGGTCCCAACTGTACAGCATGGCACGGTGCTGAACACCAGGCCCCTGTTGCACAATGTGTTTGCCTATCCCACACACCCAAGCAGACTTACGTACATGGGCATCACCACAAACACACGTGTATCATGTGTCATTAGATGTGACCACAGTCACTTTCTGTGTATGAAAGGAATTTTTCAGCTCCATAATCTCTGGGACCATGGTCATACGGAGCATGTGAGTCTCACAGTGAAGTCAGACTTTCACTGCCGCTGCCTCTGCCTGTTGCCTTTTCTGCTGCCCCAATGTCTATCTTTCCCACAAACACAGCCTCCCTTCCCAACACCATTTTCACCAGTGGCTCTTTTCTGCCTCCCGCCTTGGAGAGGCAGTGTCTGCATTTCAGCCTCATCCCTGCTGTGGGCCCCACTCTCAGGGCAGTTGCTCCTGCCCTTTTTCCTGTATTCCGCAGGGTCCTCCCCAGCCACTCTCTGCTGGGTGTAGGGTTAAGGTTTCCATTTGTGGGTGCTTTGCCTGCATCTATGCTAACAAAATTTGCCTGGTTTTCAGGCAAATGTAAGATCCAAGAATTTCAGGAGACTGGGTTTCGGGTAAGGAGTAACTAGTGTGGCATTGCATGAAGTGATTACTGTTGGGATTTTGTATTTACAAATCATTTACAGGAACTGAACTGTGGGATGATCATGTATGAGTATCTTTTCTATTTCCAATTGAATCTGGACACTTTTCTAACTCACAGAGAGCAAAGAACAACAGGCATTTGGCCTTGAGTTCTGGAGACCAGAAGAGGGAGAATCTCTATCAAGCAGGAATGGATTCACTCTAACAAATGATACACATCCTGAAGGGGCCAATCCTGTGAAAGAATATTGGCCCTGTGGAGTGGCAAGTAGCCATGCTTCTTAGCTTCTCACTCCAGAACAAAGGGTCCAAGCCACCTTTCAGAAACTTCGAAGTACACACATCCTGTCCCAAGCAGAGTGGGAGATACTACTACTTTTGCAGAGCACAAATTAGGAACCAGTGAGCCTTCAAAGGAAACAAATTTGAATCTGACAGTGTCCCTCATAACTGGCTCTTTCATTTTTTCAATAAGTACAAGTGCTATAAGAATTGAGATCTTGAAATTTTTCATTGTCATTGTTTAAAGTGAGATAACATCAAGTTCTTTTGCCAGGACTCAGAAAGAGACCAATCTGTTTACCCGGTAGTTTGCGCACAATGTGTTAGAGCTCAGAAGACAGGGAAGTTGTCCCTGGTACTCAAGGTGAGAGCATGGCAGTCCTGAGAACAGGTCTTTGCAGCTGGTTTTCTGGAAAGGACTCATTTGCAGAGAGAGAGAGAGAGAGAGAGAGAGAGAGAGAGAGAGAGAGAGACAGGAGAATGAGGAGAGAGAGAGGGGAGAGAGGAGAGGAGAGAGAGAGAACGAGTGAGCAAGCAGCAAATCAAGTTGATGTGGAGGAACAAAGAAAGCTAGGATGGGGCACAAGTCCCACCAGAGACCCAAGTTAGAGCCTCTCCAGTGGCAAAGACTAGATCAGGCTTATGCTTACTCAGACACTGATATCCAAAAAACCATCTTTATATCATACAGAGTTGTTTTCTCAGGACACAGCTACTGCTCTTCCATGTGTATCTGGGTAAATATCAAATGATGGTGGGAATACTTAATTATCCTAATGTGACTGCTCATATAATCTGAAATCTATCTTGAAGCACATGAAGTCTTGTGAAATAGAAGCCTTTACTCAGACCAATGAATGGTGTTAGCATGTCTGGCACTCAAGAACCAAGAGCAATGCCACATTCCTAAATATGGGTGTTACAGGACAATTCTCCTGTAAAGCATGACAAGTGACACATTTTGGCTCTGAGACTGCAGCGCTGATTTTAAAAGTTGAATTCCACAATATCCAAAGTGGTAAATTCTCTTCAACAATATGTGCCGACATACAGGGTAAGTGTATACTTGTGTGAATATAGAGAATAAAAACCATTTGTGATACAAACCCAAACAAAAATACACTAAAACCTAGGGCTTATAAAACAGCAAATGTCATACTATCATTTCCACAGCAAGCTATATAGGTTGCTAAGCAAATTCAATCCTCCAAAGAACAGCATTTTAAGTTACTCAAATAAAGGGAACTAAATGAAAAAATGGTCTGTTTTATAGTTTTATCCAAGTACAACCACTGCATAGAGCTGTTTAGCTAGGAAGAAGCAGCCAGTACCCTTGAACCTGAAGCAGTGACTACTTACCCATACTGACAAAACTGCCATCATATTCTCTATGCTCAGAAATTCTACCAAGTTGTACTTGGACGGGGGGAAGGACAAAATCCCAAAATAGTGCTGTGACTGGAAACATTTTTAGGAACAAAGAGAAAACTGATGTTTCCAAATTCACAGCTAATAGATGTTATACACAGTTTAAATATGACAATAGGGATAATGTTCTCTACAAGCTCACTTACTAAGGCCAGGACTCCCACCTAACATACGATGCATGCAGCATGCATGCATGGCAGTCCTGAGGACAGGTCTAGTTTTAAGCTCTTCTACTGATGAGCAAACTGTGCCTTCCATGTTTCTATGAAATATGACCCAGATGTTTTTAGCTCCAAACCCATGCTCCTAATCTTACATTGGACTGTTTCTTTACATATATTACAAGTGTGGTGGTTAGAATGAAGATAGGTTAGGTTACCTGGAGTTTTTGATAATAGATCTGGTTATTAGGTAGGTAGTACTACGTAATGCCAGAGACTGTAGGCACTGAGATAAAAAGGGGTACCTGGTTTCAAATCCCTAAGAGCCACATTTTAGCTTTGAGTCCTAGGGTGAGTGACTTAGCCTCTTTGTGCCTGTCAACCCTCATCTTAACACACGGGTGACAAGCCTGCCACACTTCTTGGGTAGAGATTGAGGAAGACGGAAGCACAGACCCACAGCACAGGAAGCCCTAAGCAGCTTTTGCTATTACCACCAGAGCAGCAGTACACAAAGACCTCATCTTCAAATGTGATTCAGAAAATATTTCTAACTGCTGTTGTCAGACCACAAAGAAACCAGCTATTCCTTTTGCCTGACTTACAAGCTTTCAGCAGAAAGCTATCTCTGTGGCTCCCTGATGTTTGGATTACAGTGTTTTGTTTTAAAAAGATAAAAACAAGGACACAGAATTTCAAATTAGGGCTGGGTAGATGGCTCAGTGGAATAAGTGCTTCCCTGGCAAGCGCAAGGGCCTGAGTTCAATCCCCAGTTTTAAAAAAAAAAAAAAAAAAAAATTCAAATTAACAATAGTCAATGTACTACATCTTGTTATCTTCAAAGTAGTTGCTCAGATTACAAGATATACAGGCATGCAATACTGATCAAACAATATAAGCATGAACTGTTCCTTTCAAGGAACTAAGAGGTTAGTAGTATAACTATCTTGGCTGTCTTGTGTCTCTGTGTGTGTGTATATATATATTTGTTTCTCTTTCTTTTGCAGTGCTCATATTACTACAGCAAGGCATGCTTAGAGCAACTCTAACAATTACAAGCTCCATATACAACTCTGCCTATAATCGCTTATGGGCCCTAACAACATGCTCTTTGCTTTGTAATCACTGAGGAAAGGGAGCGCAGTTAACTCATGTACCCCCCAGCAGTTAGAAGGGTGACACCCTTATTTTACCTACTCTCACACACAGCCAGTGGGGATGTTAGTGGCGTGTTTCTAGGGAGAAACTGGGCTAACCATACTAAACAGACATATTCTGACACAGCTTATCTACTTCTATAAATTTAATCCTAAAGTAATAATTATGTTCAAAGACTTGCTAAGGAGGATTCTCATTAAGGTTGGTCAGGTGTAACAAAATGAAAGGGAAAAAAATTTACAGCCTTTTATTAAGTCTATCACAGAAATTGTCACACATATAATATCTTTATCAAAATGATATTACAAACTATTTTATTGGTATGAACTATTTTCAATATGTCAAATGTGATTTTCAGTCTTACTTGTTGTCATATCCATGTACATGCATCATATATATTTAACATATGACATACACAGGATATATATTTACACATAAGTTTCAGTATATAAAGTGTGCAAAGCAAGTATGTATGCATATGTTTTAGATTTAGAAGACAATATCTGTGGAATGCTATCATGTTTTCCTTCTTTTATTATTTTTGCTTATCTGTACTCTCCAGTCCTTATAATCTACATGTAGTACTTTCAAAAAGGCAAATTTTTTTAGGCTGCTATTTTCTCAAAGGTACAGATACAGTCCTTAAGACACAGAATAAGAAAAATCTGTACAAATGCCTGCTCATGTGGAAGCCAATCGAATCACCCCACATTTTTTTATCTATTATTGGGACACAGCAAGAGCACACCAATGAGCAATCTTTAATTAAACCCTGGGTCTTAAAGCTATTGACTAGAAGAATGTTTAATAATGAAAGCCAGTAAGGGGCCGCCTGGAAATCCAGGGGCGGAGCTTAGAGACTTAAGAAGCTGGCTGGAGTTGCATGTAAATTGATATAATTGAGAGTGAGAGACATTCACTTTGCTACAGTACATGTTCTCTTATGTCCTGAGTCCTCATTGACCTTGAAGGGCTAGGGCCAAAATGTTGGCTATCTTTGCAGCCCTTCTTTTTCTCTAATTTTTTGGTTTAATTTTTTTCTCTTCAGTTAACCTCCTGAAGAGAAGTTTAATGATATTATTACCCTAAAACATGAGCTGGTGAGTTTACCATCACTATCTGTCTGATTATGCACCTTAGACATAAAATGGAACAGGTATTTTCCATCAATCGTTGAAATGCTAAACTTTGAATCCATACAGAATGTGAAAAAAAGTTTAGAAAACTAAAAAAGTAAAAAAAATAGAAATAAACAATTACAAATTTTTACATAGAAATTTAGAAATATAACCATATACAACACTGTAGCAAGACAGTCCTATAACATTTTTTTCTGGTCTCTTACCCTGTAACTCAGTGGTGTCCCAAATTTTCTGATCAAGGAGATTATGGGGCCAAAGAGGAAAGTGATCAGTGTAGAGTGTGCCTAAGGAGAGTCACCTGGAGAGAAACCATTCTCTCAGGTTTTCACAGAGCAAATTGGTCAAGCAATGGCCATGACTCATCCATATGGCTGACACTGACAAAAGATCTACAAACTGTGGTACAGAGTTTTGGGTAAATCCTGAGGGGATTTGCCTGACCTTGTCAGATACAAAAGTTACATTTTTTGTTTTTGTAAGTTTTGCTTTATCTTGGTCTTAACAATCCAGCAGAAAGGTATAAAAACAAGATATAAAAAGTAAAGCCATATTAATATGCTGAGCTGTAAAAGGCTCAAGTCAACAACTTCTGACATTGCCAGTCCTACAGCTAACCCACTACTAGTGTGGACTACTAGAATATATGGGATTATTTTGCTGAATTCTCACTCCTATAATATATGAATGGCAATGGAATACCCATCTCTGACAAAAGTAAACAAAAAAGGGGATATAAATGAAGGACCATTTTGTAGTGAAAAATATACATATGTATGTATATACAAAACTTAGCATAGATCTATAGCTACTTTCTCTTAGTTACATGAGAAGAAAGTTTTGAACTATGTTTAGACAAGATATCATGTCTGTATCTTGTACAATGAATAACTACTAAAAACAACAATTATGCAATGTATTAATTATTGTAACTGTCCTACTGACCTGTTTTGAAACTGTCTCAATGCTACTTCTTTCTCAAAATTATATATATATATATATATATATATATATATATATATGAAAGAAACATTCACATTGGCTCTCAGGCTTCCTAAAATAGAAGGGTGGATGAAGTGGTAGCTGATGGGTCCTTCAGCTCTGAAACAGTGACCAACTAGGTCCACGTGAGATTCTGCTGCAATGGCAAAGAAAAGCAAAGCTGAAGCAACGGGCAGCCACATCTCGGTAAGCAGGGCTGTGTCATCAGTAACGTGCTTATCATACGGTAACAGTTCATGCTGCCAAGGGCCAAGTGGTTTCTTTATTTCATTGCCAGTAAGTTACACTGAGTATCAAAGATTCCTTTTGCTGGTTTCATGGGACATCAGTCTAAGGTAAATCATGCACCTACGACATACAGCTAGGCATCCGCTGATCTCCCAAGGACATCTGCATCCACACTTTGAAAACTCCCATTAGCTGAACTCAATTTATACTTGCTGAGGATTTTAAGACACATAGTGTGGAATAAGGTTTTATAATCCTGTGGTTGCTACAGGCCAATGAATTAGACTCATGTAATGTTCTGCTGGAGTTTCTCCTGCATCAACAATTCATGAAACTTAAGCATAGTTGAAAGTTTTCAATGTATTTTCCTACCAAATACCAGTTTGTGAAAAAGGACACTAAAATTATAAACAGGAAGGTCAGCAGATTAAAAAATCTTTTTAAGGAAGCAGTTTCCACTCTTAAAAATCTTTGCATGAAAGGAAGTCAGTAATTTGAATTTCAATTAAAAATCATTAGAAAAGGAAAATGAATGAGCAAATGAGACTCTGACAATGGCTGTCACTTCCGTGGAGTCTTCCATAGGAAATCTGAAACTATCTCTATGGGCAATCAATATACACAGAAGCTAAAACCATTCTGGATTGATCAGAATGAGATAGTGCAACTGTGACAGGTATTACTTAAAAGGGAAAATGAAAGTACTTCTCTGTGGTGTATAAATCATGTCATTGGCCATTATAACCTAGTGTTTCCTATCTGTGGCTTAGAAAATAATTTAGAAATAACTCAGCTTTATTATGTAGGTGCTAACCCATGTGAATATTCACAGAAAGACCTATTTCATAGAATGAAAAGAGTGAGGACAGTTATGCTACTCTGACATTCTTGGGAATGTATAAACAATTCACTACAGCCCACTATCTTCCCACAGAGCTGTCTGCATCTTATGCAGGATACTTGTAAAGCAATGCAAGTACCACAATGGAGGTTCAGGTACTTTTAAATCTTTTTGGAAGCATTACTAGGTCACCTGAGCTTTCTAGCAGCTTTAAATCACTTCCAGATATTTTCCCCGATTAACACAGAAACCTGGCCTAGAATCCTGTATTTTCTTGGGAATTCAGAATCAAATGGGCTGTACAGTAACCATTCACACTGGGTTATAAATGACTATTTTACTGTATTCTCCTGGGACTGGGACTTTCTCAAGAATAGAGACCAGATGGAATTGTCTTGATATCTTTAGTTTCTAGCACAGCACTTCCTACCAAGTAGAGATCAATTTAAAAACTGAATAAAGTCAACTGAAAACACTCCTAATGATCGAAGCTGAAACAATTTCAGCAAAATTAAAATAGCACTGAGTTATAACCCAAAATATAAAGTACATAGCCCTAAGTTTATACTGAATAATTGTATACAATAATAATTGAGGTAAAAATATAAACTTGAGAATTTTAAAAAAATACATAGTCTGAAAAAGACACCATTCCTTAAAAATACAGCAGGCATGACTTTATTCCAGAGCATAGTTTACAAAGGAGAAAAGAGGGATTTCAAAGTGGGGAAATCAGAAAACAATATATAGCAGGTGACCCGGTACATTAGGAGTCCTAAGTTCCTGCTGATGACCTGTACACATGACCAGTACTCTGGACATGACCAGATGAAAATGAAACTTTTTCTTGTGACTATCCTATGTCATCATAAGAAAGCCAACAAAATCCAATAGAGGGAGATTCTATTACAAAACTGACCAGCATTCCTCAAAGTTCTCAAAGTCATCACTGGCCCTCCATAGCCAAGAGGAGCCTAGGAGGATAAGACAACTAATTGTAATAATGCTGTACCAATGAAATCTTGAAATGGGAAAAATACCACTTAGGGAAAACTAAGGGGGTGAGAGAGATAGCTCAGTGGCACAAGCTCCTGCCTGGGAAGTGTGAGGTCCTGAGTTTGATCTCCAGTACCAAAAAAAAAAAAGAGGAAAAACTAAGGAAATCTGAATAAGTTGCTGGCTTTACTTTATGACTGGTTCACTGATTCTAACAAATGCACCACAGTCACATATTAATAACAGTGGAAACTGTTATCAGCAGGAAAAATAGTCCAGGTGTGGTGGCATGCGCCTGTAATCCCAGCCATAGAGAGGCAGAAAGCAGGAGGATCACTATGAATGTGGGCTGCATAGTGAGACCCTGTCAAAAACAGAAACAAAAAACCGAAAAAAAAAAAAAAAAAGATCTCCACTAAGTAATATGCATCCACAGAGGTCCCATGCTCTTCATTTCCCAGTTTCCCTTGCAGTTAGGTTGGGTCCAGCCAATGGCGTATGAGGGGAAAATTATGTATGCCACTTCTGGGTTTAGGAAGTTAAGCTCAGGTGTGTTCTATGCCATGCTGCTCTTAGAAGTTGACCTTGGAGGCTTTGTATTCCTTCCCCAGGGTGTCACCACAGATGGAGAAGTCTGTGATCCCAGTAAGATCTCAAGAGTGAGCAAGAAACCTCTATTGTGTTAAGCCCTAAGAGGTTGGGTTCATGTGTTGAAGCAGCTAAGGTTCATTGCCCTAAAATGCCAAGAAGTTGCATTCAGCAAGTACTTGTTCCTTCCTTTCTGATAAAAAGCTGTTAATCCCAAAGTTTCTCTGTAATCTTGAATGTCTCAGGATGCTGCTACTTACCGCAGGCAATGGTCCAGTAGACCAAGGAGTCTGGAGTCTGGTAGAGGATCCGGTATGGGGCGACCCGGGCACTGGAGTCCAACACCACATCAAGGGTACCCACTAGGAGGCCTAAAGATGGAGAAGCAAGGAAATGGGTCAGGATTTCCTCACTACTTTCCCAACTTCCCAGAGACAGTGTGAGGATTACAAATCCAATACAGTCCCTAGCACACTGGAATTGTAAGTGCTTGTTAATAGTAACACTAAGCATAAGTACTTTAGCTGCTGGGGTCTCTGCTCTGTCCATCGTATGTCTAATGTATATTTTTCTTTTTTGGCTATGATATAAATCCTTAATTTAAGCAACTGGACAAGGCCACAGGAACCACGCATCTATTTCTCATTCTGCATGCAGCCTCCCCTGCCTCTCATTTTAATTTGCCCAACTGCCCTCCTGTATTGAAAAATACAGTGCAGTTCAGCTTGGCGAACACTAAGTTTTCACTGTGTGCGGGACAAACCCTGAGGGCACAAAGCAGAATGAGACAGCATCCCCAGGGCACCGTAATCTAGGAGAGGAGAAGGTCGCGCAGTGCTCTAACACTATGTTTAAGAACGAATGAGCTAGGGAGGTGAAAAGGAAATCTTCTCACTTCAGCATCAGTTCTTTGTCACTTGTGACTTTAATCATGACAGCCAGAGGTGACCAGACCCTACTCTGTAATCTGAAATGATGCAGTAACAGGGCTGAGGATGCACATTTCTGGGAGCACAAAGTGGATTTCTGTGGGCTGTGAACCTCCATGGACCACTTATCAGGGCTGATTGCACCGCTGTCAGAGAGAACCCGCTCACATCAGCAAAGCTCAGAAAAGCCTGCCCATTCAGTAAATGTGTTCAGTGATTTATTAGTGAAAAATGCAAGTGCTCGTTAAACTTAGGCTCACTTAAGGAGGGGCAGAGCCTTCTCTTTTCACAAGGGAAGCTGATGAAATAAAGAGCGGGGCAGCTTAATTTCTTTCTAACTTAACTAGCCAACAAAGGTAGAAGGCACCTGGGAGAGACAGCACCCACATGGCCTGGCTGTGGTCTGCCAGCGGGGGTGTGATAGTTACAGTCCCATTTCTCATTCAAATTCTTTTCAGTATTCCAAGTGGAGTTGTCTGACACAGTGGTGACAGCAAAAGTATTCATTCTGAGGCCTTCAAAGTTCAAGCTGTCATCAGCCCAAATTTCTCTTTCCTCCAAAGTTAGACACTAACATTTTCTACACACTTTAAAA
Organism: Ctenomys sociabilis; assembly: GCA_004027165.1. Taxonomy (NCBI): domain Eukaryota; kingdom Metazoa; phylum Chordata; class Mammalia; order Rodentia; family Ctenomyidae; genus Ctenomys; species Ctenomys sociabilis. The sequence continues at coordinate 82,393 of PVKA01003837.1, forward strand.
GAACATGGACACAAACACACACATTCCCTGCCACAGGGCAAGTGTCCACCAAAGACCCAATGAAGTTGTGGTTCCCAGGGTGGCCCTACTGGGAGAAGGGGCTCCGGGAAGGCCATTAGGTCATGCTGGTGTGTGCCCTGGAAGGAGACAGTGGACCTTCGTCTCCTCTCCTTTTTGCTTTCTGGCCATGAGGCAAGCAGTCTGCACTACCACAGGCTCCTCACTACAGCTGTTCATCATGCTCACCAGAAACCTAAAGCGATGGGTCTTGGAGTGAACCCTCCACAACTGTGACCTAAATAAACCTTTTCTCTCATAAGTTCATTATCTCAGGTATGCTGCTACAGTGATGCGAAGTGCAATTCCCATAATTTAAGTAGCCATGACAGTCCCAACCTGTATAGAACCCAGCCCAGAGCAGGGCTTGGATTCAGAAGGATCAATTAGGACTTCAGACCACTTACATAATTTTAGTGCATGCCAATTTGACTTCAAAGGCTCCAGTTTACACAAGTGCAAAACAGAGACAACAGTACCAGCACAGAATTATTTGTAAAGACTGGCAGAGGAGGACTTGGGGCAACACGCTGTTTGGAATGAGAGATTAGGAAACCTGAACAGGACCCGCCAAGGCATTCCTTTATTTCAGCTTAATTAACTTAGATTGTAGTTTCGGGGAATGATGGTTGGTGGGAGAAAGAGTCCAGCAGCCCACTGACTCGTTGCTCTGCCTCTGTGGGAGAGCCCCGCGCTCAGCCTACCTATGGCAGGCTTCTCCACAAGTGCTGCTGAAAACAGCACCACAAGTCACTCCCGATGTGTTATTTCACAACAGTGCTCTACGGTTTGGCTCCAACCCTAGCTAATAGGCACAGTCCTGCTGCAAATCCCTTCCTCTGCTCTGACAGCCTAGGGTGACAGAAATACCTAGGACTAGTTGACTCTTGCTCAGAACATCTCAGTTTCAGGTTTGAGCCTGTCACAGGCTATTCTGTGGAGTGCCCAGGCCACTTCTCGTTGCTTTGTTTTCCTCCATTATAAACAATCATAGTAGCACTTGCCTTCCTGAAGTAGAGTTATTAATCGAAAAGCCTAAGTGAGGTAGACCATAGGGAAGTCCTACACTGTCCTTGGTCACTGTCCAAGGGTAAGCATCCATTTAGATTCCCACCAAACCACAGTCATTACCTGACTTGAACACACTAGAAAAAACAAAAGAAACCCCAAACTTTTTCTAAAGTGAAAATATCAATTCCTTTGCTCTTGCTTGTATTTCATGTACCTGCAGATTTCACTAAAGATGTGTTCGCACTGCATGCAAATCCACACATATGGTCCCTAGTTTGCATTACTGAGAACTGGAAAAGATACCTAATGACTTCTCATTATCTACAGATACAATAGTGTATTTATAACAAAAGTAGAAAATAGTGCCTGATTTAAAAAAAAAAAAGCTGAGCTTCCTCCTACATTACCTAGAAAACAAGCATATACCAGTGAGATGTTGTTATGGCTTTCATTGAGATGTCCCCAAAGCCTCATGTGTTCATAAGTAAGGCTTTTTGGGATGTGGCTGTTTTGGCTTGCTCAGGGGACACAAGGGAGATTGTCACAGGTGAGGTCCCAAGGTTAATGCACACGTGCAACACATCAGCAACAACAGCAGGCAGCAAGGAGCAGAACAGAGCACAAGAACAAGAGCAGCAGTTGCCTGTGTCTTTACTGTGTAATTCTTACACAGGTTATCTAATATTTACATTCTTATACAGTACTGTAGCCAGCGCAGGCATGTTTACCTGTGCTGAGTCACGGTTACATAACTGCATCCCCTGTGTGCCTACACACGATAAAAAGAGTCATATCCTCAGGGGTCCTTGGATGCCACTGCGCTTTGAAGCAGTCTGAGTGGTTCCCCACAGACTGCATCCCGGGTGTGAGGAAAGGTGGAACCCTGGTGTAGATGGCACCAGCCAATAGGTTTGTAGCCTAAATGGAATCAAAAGGGTAAGAAGGACTGTTTCTCCTGTATCATGGCCCTCGGCCATGTTGTCCTGCCTTAGAACAAGCCTGCTATGGACTGAAACTTCTACAAACTGAGGTAAAATAAATCCCTTACTCTTTTAACTTGTGGGTGTCTGATATTTTTTTTTTACCAACAATGACAAAGTAACTGCCAGACACATTAACTAGAAATACAAATGCATCACTCATGACAACAGAATGTCCATAATACTTCTTGAATCAAAAGCAAAAAGAAAATGAAAGCCCGCACACATGTCACCTGTGTTGGTTCTCAGGCACACACACTTCAGGTTGGGATTGGGGAGCTAAGGTCCAGGATCAGCCTAGTTATCAGAGCCTGTGTAAGATCAGCCACAGACAGACTCTTCCAAAGCCAGACGATGCTCCCTGCGCAGCGCTGAGGACAGAGGCAGTGCTGGGGCTGCAGCGATGCGGTTGTCACTCTGTCGCTGCCAACTCCAAGGCCCCGCCTCCAGCAGCCTCAGTTTCTCCTTCTGTGAGGGTCATTAAACTTTTGTACTACTCTGTACCACAGAAGAAGGAAGGTCCAACTCAATCCAATTATCTTGATCACTACAAATGATCCTAATCAAAACCCATCTTTGAAATCCATTATTCTAATGAACAAAATCTCTGATGTGAAACAAGAGAAATAAAAGCCAGCTGCTTAATGTAGACCCCATGGAGTGAGATCTGATTAGAGATGCCAGCTCTCTCTTTCCCAGTCTAAGAATGTATTCTCAAACAGCAGCACCAACTCCCATTCAGATGTAGATGAAAGCTAACAAATAGGTACCATGGGGTTCATGCTGAAATATTTTTTAAAACAATATAACCTTGGAATAATCACATTAGATGTGTTCAAATTAGAAAAGTGTTTTGTGAAATTTAAGGCCCTAGATATCCCAACAATGTCATATTGTGATTTGAGGTGTGCAGATGGTCAACCAAATCAATAAATACTTGGTTTTTGTGTTAACCCAGAATGTTGAGCCCTTGTGTGGTGGATTAACTCATTGTCAACTTGTAACATGCAGATGAACTGAGTCAGCTAAGTTCTGGGTATTGAAGGCCCACCTGAGGATGGTTGCCAACAGCATACAAAGAGAACCAGAGGGGAATATGGTGCACTATTGATTCTGGAGAAGCATGATGTGCTGATTTTCCTACTACGAACTTGGCTCTTCTTATTACTGGAAGGGTTCAGATCCTCACTGTGGCTGAGGATGACTGTAGTTCTTTGGGGAGAAGGTAATGCTCTGTCCTTACTATGACTGCCGCTTCCTGGCTCCAGTGCAGATCCCTCAGCCCCCTGGCACAGATCCTTTGTCCTGCTGGTGCAGGCTTTCTAGCTTTCACCACCGACCTTTGAGCCTTCCCAGTGCAGATCCTTGACACAGACTTGCAGGTGTCATTGTCATGGGCTCCAAGCCTTAAGGCAGACTTGTGGGGGCTTCCATGGGCTCTAGGTCTTCAGATGGCCTCGTGCAGAATATTGCTATGGGATCTAGGTCCTCAGCTGTATGTCTGCATCTCTAGTGTTTGGACAGATCTGCTGCACGCTTGCGTTTGACTCTTTTGATGACTACTTTAAAATAATCCTATAAATTATGTGTCCTATATTGTATCTTTTCCCTTGTAGGCCCTGACTATGCCAGCTTGTAGTGCTCACCAGGCTTTTCTTTCTATTTGGAATATGAGTCTACATTTGCCACCTACTCCTTCAAGTCACAAACACCTGTTCAATGCTACCTCTTTCTCAGCCTATTCTCCCTCCTACTTCTGTTTCTGTAATGCTTTGTTACATTTTAAATTACTTGCAAGGCTGAGGCAGAAGGATCACAAATTCAAGTCCCACATGGGAAACTTACTGAGATTCCATCTAAAAAATAAATTCAAAAAAAAAAATTCAAAAACTAAAAAGGGCCGTGGATGTAGCTCAGTGCCAAGGCCCTTGTTCAATCACCAGTACTGAGAAAGAAAATTACTCTCACACCATGCCTTGCTCTATTTCTTCTTCCCAGACTAGGAATTCCTGGGTGGCAGCACCTAATTCTTTAGGACCCAAAGGCTTTACACTTTGCTTGGAGGTCAGATAAATTCTGAGCTCATCTTTGATGAGCAGACAAATTAGGTATTTTTTAAGAACCTAAATAATGAATTGTTGTTGCATTGGCTAACAACTACTGATACAAAGCCAAGACTCTAGGAAAGCAAAAATACTCCTGTACCTATCCTGTACTCACATGGAAACCCAGAAGCAGCCAGCAGGGCTAGCTTAGAAGTGTATTACTCAGTACTCTGAAATGCTTGTCAAAATACTGAAGGGGCTCCCACACAAAGCGCTGCTCAACAGCTGTTCCAGGCAGCTCTTTCTGGTGTGAAACCACTCTGACTGCCTGAGAAAACTGAATCAAATTATTGCCCTCCAAATAACTCTTGTCTGCACACATGTGTTAGTCCAGGGGTATCTTATGAGACGAAAATGCTGTTTTTTGAGAGTTTCAGAAAATGTACTGCCAAGTGGAACATTTGACTTCCCACGAGGCCGTGGCACTATGTGGGGAGTGGTGAGGTATGGGCTGGGCTGGCAGATCTGTCATGCTGTAAGGGGCTCCATCACCCTCAGGGGGCAGGAATGGAGCAGGACAATGGGTCTGAGGACCCTGGAAGGCGCTCAGGAAAACCGCTAGTCCATGGATGGTTGATTTTGGGTCATTTGAGCTGGACAGGACCTAAAGATCACATGGACCCTGCCTCCAGGAAGCCCATGAGAGGTGAAGTCCTCAAAGGAATGGGTAGAGGAATGGTGTTGGGCCTGCCTCATGACCAAGTCATTTCTTTCGGGGTTTCTTTCAGGCTGACTGTGAGCTCACTTTGTAGCTAGTCTGCCTCGGCCTCCTAGGTGCTGGTATTATTGGTGTGCACCATCACGACAGGGTGGGTGCCACCGGGGCTGGGGCTGTCTAGCCATTTCTTTGTGCCTCTCTCTGCCCCTTCTTTGTGGTACAAAAATAACTCAGGGAGTAGCTGGTATATACTAAGCATGATTTAATAAAATAGTAAAAAGCCACAGAAGAGTATGGGAAATTATAAAACAGTCCGATTTTAACATCTTGCTTTATCTGCTTCAGACTTGTATTTTAAAAAGAAGATCCTGCCACGAACATACCTCCCAGACCTTGAGAAATCATTCCTAAAATTTACTTGGAACCACAAACGATAGCAAAGGCAATCCTGGTCAACAAAGACAAGGCAGGAGGAATCACAATTCCTGACTTGAAATTATACCACAATCCCACTGTGATAAAATCAACATGCTATTGGAAATGAAATAGACCTGAGGATCACTGGAATAGATTAGAAGACACAGAGGAATCTACAAACACACTCAGCCATCTGATCTTCGACAAAGGGGCCAAACAAGCTCACTGGAAGAAGATAGCCTCTTTAACAAATGGTGCTGGAAAACCTGGCTTTCTACACGCCGAAAACTAAAACTTAAAACCCAGGTCTATCACCATGCACTAAGCTAAAGTAAAAATGGATTAAAGATCTAAACATTAAAACAGAAACATTCAATCTCCTGGAAGAGAAAGTAGGAAGAACTCTTGAAGACATAGGTAGGCAGAGTTCATGAACAAACATGTTATTTGCATGGGGAACACTTGAAAGAATCAACAACTGGGATCAACTCTTCTTGAGGAGTTTCTGCAGGTCAAAAGAAATAGTCAACAAAGTGAAAAGGCAACCCACAAATTTTGAAAAAATCCTAACTAATAACAATCAGACAAAGGTCTGCTGTCTAGAATACATAAAGAACTAAGATAGAACAGTGCCCTCAAACTTAAAGACCCAATTCAGAAATGGGCATCTGAGATGAATACACACTTCTCAGAGGACAAAATTAAAGAAGTGAATAAATATATGAAAAAATGCTCCACATCACTAGCCATTCATGAAATGCAAATAAAAACAACACTGAGATACCATCTCACTCCAGAAAGAATGGCTATTTTAAGGAAATCAACCAACAACAAATGTTGGAGAGGTTGTGGGGAAAAGGGAACACTGCTCCAATGCTGGTGGGAATGTAGACTGGTACAACCATTGTGGAGATCAGTATGGAGACTCCTCAAAAGAGTAGGACTGGAAATCCCATTCAGGCCAGCTATTCCCCTACTGGGAATTTTCCCAGAGGAACTGAAAACATTATATCATAGTGATATATGTGTACCTATGTTTATAGCAGCACAATTTGTGATAGCAAAATCTTGGAAACAACCAAGATGTCCATCACATGAGGAGTGGTTGAAAAAGATGGGATATTTCTATATAATGGAGTATTACTCAGTTATAAAGAATGATAAATTTGAAGCATTTATATTGAAGTGGATGCCACTTCAACATATACTCATAAGTGAAATAAACCAGACAAACGTGGAAATATCGTATAGTCTCCCTAATATAAGGAATCAAAAGAAGAAATATAAATAGAATGGTATAACAACAACTAAAAACAGTTCAGTTAGATAGGGCAAAGTGAATGGCATATGCTTCAGGGTACTAATCAGCTTCTCTTCTGGATGGTTAACAACCTAAGTTCACAGACCAAAATTGGAGAAATAGAAGAGCCACAAGGCCAGCCAACATTTTGGCCTTAGCCTTTCAAGGTCAGCGAAGACTCAGGACATAGGTGAACCTGTGCTGTAACATCATGAAACTGAGTTGTGCCCCAAATTTTCTGAACAAGGAGATTATGGAGCCACAGAGCAAGGAGATCAATGATCTATAATGTATCTGGGGAGAGTCACATGGAGAGAAAACTTTCTCTCAGGCTCTCACAGAGAGCAAACTGGTCAAGCATTGGCTGTAACTCATCCATATGGATGACACAGACAAAGGATCTACAGAGTAAGGTACAGGATTACAAGATAAACCCTGAGGGGACTTCATTGACTTCATCAGAAACAAAAGCTACATGTTTTGGTATATAGGTCTTGCTCTATCTTGGTCTTAACAATCCAGCAGAAAAGTATAAAAATGAGGTATACAACACGGGGCCATAATAATAAGTTGAGCTGTAAATGGCTACAGTTAAGACTTTTTCAGATAACTCACTATTATTGTGGAATGCTGGACTGTGTTGGATTGTGTCGCCAAGTTCAGGCACCTAAATTTGTTTAATGACAATGGAGTGCCCATCTTTGACAGGTCTAGACAAAAAAGGGGGGTATACAAAGGAAAAATCATGATATGTGTATATAAACAGTACAGTTAGGATAAATATGCCGTGCTTCTGCATAATTCTATGAGAAGCAAGATAATAGTGGTTGGACAAGATTTTATGTAGGCTTCTAGTACTATGGACAAGTACTAAGAAAATAACAAGGTAGAAAGTATTAATTATTGAATCTGTGATATAATTCAGGTATAAAAAAGTAAGATAAGTAGACAGCTACACTCTCTTAATTTACTGATAAGAGACATCTGCTATAATAATGTCTGTAAGTATAATATCATGTATGCACCCTGTACGATACCAAAACATTATGAAAACAGTTTGCAATGTATTAATTTATCGAATCTTTCCTGTTCATTTGTCTTGAAACTGTCTCACTGCTATTTGTACTTCAATAAAATAAAAAAAATAAAAGAAAGATCCCTTTGTATTTACTTCTTTAATCCTAGATTTCTCTCCCCATTAACCATTTTCGAGCTGTTTTGTGTTCTTCCCACCCAGATTCTTACATTTTTATTTTTGCATTTGTATGTACATGCATACAGATTTAACAGTGAAATGCACCTTTTAGTTTTACATTAGTAATTAAAATATTGCAAAACTTGCTAATATAGTCATATATTTTATTAACATTTACTTATAAATCTGATGCATTTTAAATGCGTGCTCTTCCAGTGCATAAACACACACCATTCATTTTTCTAGTACAGAATATTGCAGTTCATCCCATTTCACTGCTAACAGCCACTGCGATTATGTTCTGGACACATGAATCCTTATGCACACATCTTTACAGCAGAGCTGCTGCAGTTTTTGTTTTGTTTCTTTTTGGCGGGAGGACAGGGTCTTGCTGTGTAGTTTGGGCTGGCTTTGAACTCTCTCGTCCACCTGCCTCAGCCTCCCAAGTGCTGGGATTACAGGCGTGCACCACTACACCCAGCCTGCTGAGTTTTTCAAAAACGTTATTAGAAGACCTTACAAAATTGCGCTGCATAGTGGCTGTGCCAATTTATAATCTAACCAGGAAAGTACGAGCCTGTTTCTCTACAGGACAATCAACATTAATACTGCTAAGATTTTAAATTTTCACCACTCTTGAAGTATCCACCCATACCGCCTAGTTGTCTAGTTTTCTTTACATTTACATTTCTCTGAATAGTAAGTTAGCACCCCATCCTCCATTTATTCATCTTCTAATTTCCTTTTCAGTTCCTTATTTGCCTTTCCTATGTGCTGATATTTACTAAAAGGTATCAGTTAGACATTCAGACTTTACCATTTAGAGACTTCCGCTATTATATTCAATTCATTTTAGCAAACATTCCCTTGTTTGTCTAAAGCCAGAGAAGCAGTATACTTAAACTCACTCTTTATGTGATCTTCTACATAAATCCAAAACTTGGGCCAGAGATATAGCTCAGTGGCATAGCCCCTACCTACAGGGGCTGGCAGATCTGTCATGCTGTAGGGGGCTCCATCACCCCCAAGGGGCAGGACTGGGGCAGGACAATGGGTCTGAGGTCCTGAGTTTTATTCCTAGTTTAAGAAAAAAAAAAAAAAATCTCAAATCTGGATCAGTCCACACAGCCCCTGGGTGTCACTAAGTGTGGCTTCCTATCTGGGATGATAAAGGTTTCCACAGCTACTACCACGACCTTGATCCTCTGCCTGCGGCTTCCTACATGCAACTGCTACCCTCCCAGGAAGGCTTAGCACCTCTGAGAGCTCCACGACCCTGGGAAGGAGTACTTAACAAGACACATCAGAAACTACTGCTGGTAGACAACAGGAAATCCAGCCACCCTGATGCACTTTACGCTGATTCCACCAGCCTTGTTTGTTTGCTGGCTTGTTTTTAATGTCTCCAGTGTTTCTGGTCAAGTACTTTGCTGTCCTTTTCCCCTTTCCTGGCTAACTTGGATTTCCCTCAGTATTCAGCTCCAAGGCTCAGAACTCTGCTGCTTTCTCCTAGCTGTCTCCAGTGCCTCAACTTGGCTCCCCAGGCTTCTGGCAACAGACAGGTCCCTGTTCTGGGTTTTGCAGACAACCGTGCACTTTGTTTTATAAAGTAATGAGCACACTGTTTCCCACTTAAGAATTAAAATGTAGTGTTCTCTCTCCTGGTGCTGTGAGCCCCTGGAAGGCAGGTACTGGCTTACGTGTCCTGGAGCCCCAAAGCCTACAGTGACAGCAGGCACACTGCCAAAACTCAGAACGGACCACAGAGCTTTAGCTTGATGAGCTTTAAGAGAAACAAGGAATTACTTCCAGAACTTTTTCATCCTTCTACCACATTTCCTCATATAATAAATAAGCTTACGTCTCCCTCAGATAAAATTGTCTAGGAATCCTAATCAAAGATGTCTAAGACTGAAGGCTGGAAAATGTTACCTTGAAGAGTATATCTTAAACTGGTATCTGACATGCTTCACCTTGGGAAATCAATTTTTCTGATTTTCAGAAGTAATTTGCTGTTCAATTCTGAGATTCCTCTAGAATGTCTCTGCTTTCATATCACTTTTGGAAATTAGTCCAGAGATAAGGAATTGTTGCTAAAAATCAAGAAAGCCCAAAGATTCAGTTAGCCAATCAAAGTATTTGCACCCACCACAACTGGTGACCACAGTGTCTGTACACTATGCTAACCCAGAAATGGTTTTCTGTGCAGTAGTGAGAATGCAAAAACTGCTAGGTGGAGTCAGCCCACGCCCTGAGCTCCCAGTGCTGGCAGGCCAAAGCACAGGTGTACACGGGCTAAAGATGCCCAGGTACTGTCACTGCTGGAAAGATGACCTAATGAGAAGTGTACCAGCATAGTGACCACGCGGCCTACACCATGCACGAGTAGAGCGCCTCTCAAATCACTGTGGTTAAGAGCCAGCTTTTGTCTGTACATTTTTAAGCTCTCAATCTGTTGCAGATTGAGAATGTTGTAAAATACAGTGCATATAAAACTTACTAAAAGTATGCTATAAGGCACAAAAAACTGCCAACTTTTGTTTTTAAATTCCCAGATAAATTACTCTAGATTTACACACACTTAACTTCAATTTCTATTCTTCACTGGAGGCAGAATGGTCATGAACAGTTCAAGTCTGTAATGTATTGACTTCTCATTCCATAAAAGTATGGAATAAAAGTATGGAATGGGAAGTTCCAGGGCAATCATTTTCTCAGGATTCTGTTTATAAGAATCATATGCATAATTTTAAAGAGATTATTTAATTCTATAACTTGAGAAGAGAAAAAATAATCACAATGCAAACTAAAAAAAAAGAAAAAGCAGTATCACTTCTCAGTAGAGGTTTTTATTGCACGGTGATCCCTTGGGACTCTGGTTCAGGAGTGTTGCAAATCTGATCTACAGTATTCAGTGATTCCCCCAGAGACCCTTACCTCATTTCTTACAAAAAAGGAGCAGATTACAGGGGCTGAAAGAGCAGGGTAAGAGAGACGGGCACCTGCTCTGCAATCTGCTTGGGTCTGTAACACTCATGCTTTTAGGAGAAACCAAGCAAGTGGCTTTCATATTTTCAATCCAAAAGATAAAGCACACACTGGTTTATAACCTAACAGAGCAGAGAGCTGAAATCTGAGGCGCATTCCCTCTGCACAGCCCTCGCTGGCAGACAATCAGCATGTGCCGCCTCCCCCCCCCAGCACCTGCAGGGCTAAGTCTGCCCGGAGCTGCTCCAGTTCACCCTGCTAGCGCTCTTAAAGGCACAGGCTTTCCCTCCCTTGTCTGCCTGCTCTCTGTCTCAAAAGGAGAACAATCAGAATGGACCTTCCCCTTCTCTTTGGGGCACTAACACAGAAGGCAACATTAAGTATCTCTGGATAGAAGACCTTACTTCACACCCTAGTTAGAACCAGCTACATAATTTTCAGAGCTTCGCAAAATGAAGATGCGGATTCTTTTGCTCAAAAATTCTTAAGACATTCAAGATGGTGACAGTAGGACACTGAACCAAATCTGGGCCCTCTCAGCCCAGGTCTTCTCACACAGGCTGCACACTTACATGCTGGCAGTTTTATCCCACCAACCGGCTTGCTGTTCCTAGACTTCTGTCTGAAATCCGAGTCCAGTCCCATATAGCCCAACAATGTCAAAGAGACTAAACATATGGAAAAAACACTCCATGCGTCTGTGTGATCCAGCTCAAGTGAGGCCCCAGCACTGTGAGAGGAGGCTGCTGCTGATTCGCTAGATTTATAGCCACTTCATTTATGCAACAGGAAAGTGTATTGATTCTATCTGGTCAGAGCAGATCTGAAAACCTGAAACCCATATCCAAGGACTGCCAAGGTCGGCCTCAAGGGAAAGGAGAGGGCTTCCAGGCCTAGTGCAGCAGCTGGTGGCGAGGAACCCACCCTGACTCTAGCACAGAAGCCCAGCCAGCCACTACACCTAGGAGTGAGCCTCCACGCCACCTTTCTGGTGGGCTGCATTTGTAGCAGCCCATGCTCCAAATGACTGCCCCCCTTTTAATTCACGGTCTTCTTGACACATCTAATGGATGATTGAGAGCATCTATGAGCTGCAAGTGTGTAGCGGAAAATGGAGAAACAAAAACAATGCTGAATCAGAAATAATACTTAGGTAATAACCTAGAATGGCTACATAAGTTTCCTATGTCTGTATAATAATACTTAGACATTTAAAATCATACCCTCAATAATTATTGGTCACAAGAAATGTATCTATGTTATATAAAGAAGACAGCATAAATTAATTTTTGTTTTATGATCCTAACTTGTCAAGAGTATAATCTCACCTATTTTACCAATTATAATCTAATGTTATTATTAAAGAACACAGAAATATATTAACTTTAGTGAGATAATTTCACATTCTTCATTATATTCTGTGCTTTCAAAAATTTCTCAATGTACACTGTATCTTTATAATGAAAAACCAATCTTTTATTTTTATTTTTGGTAATTACTTCCATCCTTACTTAGGGATTTCTTTACTCAAAGACGGATCAGGCCCCCAAGTTAGCAGATGGTCGCTCTGCCTGTTGTAGCACTACACTACAGCCTTGTCAGTGATGGCTCTGGGTTGAAAAGTTTGTTGCTAGGATGACATGTGGGATCTCAGGGTCAACACTTCTATGGGGAAAAGTCTGGGGCTTTCATTTCAGATTTAAAAAAAAAAAAAAAAGATCTTGGGCTGAGGAGATGGCTCAGTGGAATAAGCTCTCCCCTAGCAAGCCAAGGGCCTGAGTTCAATCCCCAGTTCCGCCAAAAAAGAAAAAAAAAAAAAAGACCCTCTCTGCCTCTGCATATGAAGTTCATAAATGCTACACATTGTCACAATTTCATACACACAACACTGCATTGATGAACCCAGTAGTAAGGACAATATGTTAATACCTTGCTCATCCTAAAAGAAAAGGCCTGACAATCTCAAAAGCTACAAACACTAAGTGAATTAAAATGCCTCACCATTTTCATCACTGGGTATTCATTAAATCTGTCAGGACCCATGGTTTTTCTATTGGCTGTATAAGCAGAGAGGCTGTATTTGCTCACGTTACCTTATGAATGTTTGGAAGGATGCATGTTCAATTGTTAGCAGTGGTTATGAAAATGACACAAAAAGAAATCACACCTTTTTCTCCATCTCTGTCTCTGTCTCTCTGTTTCTCTTTCCCTTCCTCTCTGCCTTTTTCCCCTCTCTGTAATACAGGTGATCAAACCTAAAGCAGCACACATTCTAAGCAAATACTCTAACACTAAGCTATTTCCTAGCTATTTAAATGATTTTTATTTTGAATCAGGGTCTCCCTAAGTTACCCAGGCCAGTGTGGAACTACAGAGAACTATATATATTGTAACTATTATAATATTAGAACTGTACTTTTAAAGCTCTATACTCACAATTATGTAAAATGTTCACATATAATAAATAAGGAAATAATATAGGAATAACAGCATCATAAGCAATATCCTACTGTAGAAGTTTGTACTGATGAAACTATGTATGCTATGGCTTATATGTAGACTGTCCCCCAAAGCCTCTTCTGCCTGTAGGTGGGGCCTTCGGGAGGTGACTTCACGTGGGGCACTGCATCGTGGGTGTGTGATAACGGATTAGTCCATGACGGATGGTGATGGATGGATTTACAGCTGAAAGTAATGCTGGACAGTGCCTCATTTACCCTTCTCTTGTTGCTGGGACAAACACGCAACACTCAGAATGAAGGAAGGAAAGGTCTATTTAGCTCACAGTCACTGGAGGTTTCAGTCCATAGTCATCTGGCTCCGTGGCAGAGTGGCACATGGCAGAGAGCAACCTTCAAGGTGGTGGCCAAAAGCAGACAGCAAAGGGGGAGCTGACTGCAGTTTAGGCAGCTGGGGAGCCTTTCTTCCCTCCTTACATTGTAATGCAAATTACCTGCCCCAGGGTAGGTGCAGCACCCACATGCACAATAATCAATCATGAACTCCAGAAGTGCCCCATGACTTCACGAGGCTCTGGGGCAGCCTAGACACAAACTGTTAACAGGTGATGAAGCCTAATGGGAAGTGGGGGGGTCACTAGGGCAGGGCCTGGCACAGTACACATCTCTCTTCTCTTCATCACTCTCTGCTTCCCGCCTGCCCCACTGTGGACTAATTCTCTACTGTTCGGACCCTTTGCCATGCTGCTCTCTCTGCCTTGGAGCCGCCAACTATGGACTGAAACCAAAATAAGCCTCTACCGACTGAACCAAAATAAGCCTCTTCTTTAACTAATGGCTGTCAAGAAGTTTGCCCTGGGAATGAGAAAGCAACCAAGATAATGTGAAACCAATCAGCTCCTGCTCCTTTCTATAAAGGTCAATGACTGACTCTTAACAATTGGTAAGAATATACATAGGAGAGAGAACTGGAGAGGACAGTTATGTAGAACAAGGCTGCCTCAGTGTGTGCCTTTGACCAGAGAGAATTAAGTCAAACAGGGCTAAAAGACTGCGTACGAGCCAAGTGTGGTGGCACATGCCTGTACTCCCAGCACTTGGGAGGCTGAGGCAGGAGGATTGTTGTGAGTTTGAGGCCAGCCTGGATTGTCAAGTGAGCTCAAAGCCAGCCTGTATAGCAAGACCCTATCTCAAAAGGACATAAAGATAAAATAAGGCAGGCCAATTACATACTTGTCAAGAATTTGAGCTAAGAAATGTTAAGCAGGCCAGGGTACACAGCAGCAGACACTGCAGTAAAAAACGGAAACCGGAATGGAGAAAGCCAGTCATCAGCAAAAAGAGCAGGGTACAGAAACGTGGCAAGAAGCCAACAAGGAGATTCTGTGGCCTGCTAGACGCCAGGACGTGCGAGGACACCGGCCTGCAACCAGCCACCTCACTTCCGGTCAGCTTTCCAGACCTGGTTTCCAGTTTCATGTATCCTGCCAATACAGCCCAGGCCCTTGGATTCAAGATAACTTGACCGAGTCTCTGTCTTTTACGATGCACAGTGCCCAGCCCTAAACAAGCCCTTGGCTCCTCCACTTGGACGGGCTCTTGGGGTACACGCTCCCTTCTACTACACACTCCCATCTATGCTAGGATGCCAAGCAGTAAGAGGCATTTAATAATATGCTTCCCAACCTGGTATCCAAATAACAGACAAAAATAGTGGAGACAGCAGTGTAATTAAAGCAATCAGGCTACGTACAGGGGGAGACACAGCAGCAGTGCGGCTGGAGGAGGAAGGTCTCATGTGACCTCCCTGCTTTGACAGCACGCCACCCACCCGCCTGCCGGTTCAGGAAGCCTTCAGCGCAGCTTGAGCTCGAACCCCCCAGACGAGACTGGGACACTCGGCAGGAAAAGTTCAGTTTCTGGTGATTAAATGAAAGCTACCTGCACCTAAGGTCCAAATAAAGTGTGAAAAGAAAATGAAAAATACCCTGGGAGGACCTAACATAAAGAAAAGACCAAGGAGCCAACTAGAGAAACCAAATAAGCCAGTTGAAGCTGGTCTGACTTTGGAAAGCCGGGCATCCAGTAACCAATATACACCCTTACTCTGTCAAGCTATTATAATGTTATGGTTTTTGGTATATATAAATGACTCACACGGCTGGGTGAGTCGTTCATGGGAGACATGAGGCACAGTAAAATCTGCTATGCAGTTCTGTGACAGCCTAACAATAGCTCCTAAACTATTTTGAAAGTATCAACCGTGGTCACAAAGACAGGATCCAGAGGCAAACACAGGAAATATACTGGGATGAGGAAACATTTCTCTGCAAAGTGATTTCAAAGAAGCTGCTGGATTTTTTTCATGCTATAAACCTGTCAACAGCCACACAGCAGTCTGATTCCAACAGCAAGATTTCAATGTCACACATTTAGTATCTTCAGAGACTGGTAAGCAAAACTAAAAGGTAGAGAAAATTAATTTTTATATTGTTGCTTTATTTTATGAATGGGGAATGTAAAGCAATGAGGGATTTGTTAAGTTACTTTTTATTTATTGAAATATTTTCAATACAGTGTCTCGTTACACAGTTTAGACTCATAGTGATCCTCCTGTCTTCCCCACACACACACACACCAGTGCTGGGATTACAGGCATGCATCACCACCTTCTGTTTCAGGGCCAGCATGGCATGCCTGGGAATTCTGAAGCCAGCATAACATGCAGTACTGGGGACTGAATTCAGGACCTTGTGTTTACCAGGCAAGGTATCTCCACCAAGCTATCTCCTCAGCCCTATCAAGTTGTTTTTAAACCTAGAATTTTAACTGCAAAACCTACTCCTTCATTTTTTAAGCAAAAACTAGCCACACAAATACACACAGTCACCTTCAGATCTGGGACACATTGGTTCCAGGATGCCCCAAAGCATGCCAAACTCCAATGATGGAGATTACTTATAATACCTAATGCAACGTAAATGCTTTGTAAGTAGCTATTTTAATGTACTGTTTAGGTAACAACAAATCTGTTCAAAGCCTTTTCTTGCCTAGTATTTTCAATCTGCAACTTTGCTGAACTCACAGATGACGACCTGCAGGCACAGAGGGCCAGCTGCACCACAGTCCACACACTCAGTTAAAGCATGCTCACTTCAACTGGATTTATAGTAAGGACACTAACAGCAGCAACAACAAAATATCCTTCCATATTTAGTCTCCATCTATCTTTGAATTTAGTGGAGCAGTGATGCAATGAAAGAGTAGGATTGCATAAAACAAACATTGCAACATTTTTTATACACAACTACATGCAAGAGTTCCTTTTATGACAGTAGTTTTCAACCAATGTTCTCTTTGAATAAACAGAAGGGTTTCACTTTGTTCTTTGGATTATGGACCCCTACACAATGGCTAAGATTCTGCAGAGAAGCAATGTATGCTAAAGGTGTAGACAGAACATGTTGTCCAACTTTCTTCTCTGTTGTATGTACTAAAAGCAGAAGGAGAGAGACAGAGATGCAGGGGGGACAAAAAAGCTTTAATTTTCTTTTTCTTTTTTTTTTTTTTTTTGTCCTTTTGAGATAAGGTCTCACTATGCAGTTCAGGCTGGCCTTAAGTCACTTTTAATTTAAGATGCTTTTCAAACTCTGTGGGCTTCCTGTTTGACAGCTACTACATAAATGATTAAAGATGACCATGGTTCTTCCCTGATGGCTAATTCACCATTCTTTATCCTTTTAGACATGACTTCACTTTCCCGTTATGGCACGATTTCATTTATGAATGTCAAATTTTTTCTCCACAGCATTCAGCTACAAGCATATCTTGGACATGATAAACCTTCTCCTTCCATGGCCCACTGAGAGGGTAGGATCAGGCATCTCATTGGTTTCAAACCTCTCCTTTGTTGGTGAAGGGCCAGGGTTGCTATGAAATCTATGCAGCAAATCAGGAAGAAAGGTTCTTTCTATTGCTCTGCTCCAACATGAAGATGACAGGACTGGGCTCTGGGTGGCCTCGTGCTGAGTGCCCCGGGGCACAGCACCCTGCAGTTAGGTTACGAGAGTCACCCATCCCTAGGTGCTCACCAGTCATGAGCTCGGGTTCCTCAATGCATCCTGCAAATGTTAGCGTTGTGTAGTGTGCTACAATGTGAAAACACGTGGAAAGCTTTGTGGTAGCCTCAGCCAAACACAGCAGTCTTTCAGTCTCCAGCACCTTATGTTACAGTTTTTCTGTACCTTTAATTTCAGTGCTCATTGCATGGTATTCCATTGGACAGCACGTTAATCCCCCATAATCTGCCCATGAACTTCCCTTAATTGTGGTTTACTTTATTCATATGCAATACACGTCTTTTCCTTTAAGGAAGAAGAGACATCTACTATACACATCAAGGGGTGACTAAGATAATACTGGCCTGATCTTTGTCTGCCTTTGTTCAAGTTCTTGGAAATCTGTATCAGAACAGAACAATTCCTCCTTTATAAAAGCCTGTTTTTCTCTGGTCTCCACGTTTTTCTTTTTCTTTTATTTGACGCAGGCTCTCACTATGAAGTTCGGTGCCACAGGGACCGTCCTGCCTCAGCACACTGGGATTACAGGCGTGCTCTACCACGCCCAGCTTCAGGGCCGGCCCAGCGCGCCCAGCATGCGGCACTGGCGGACGACCTGGGGCCTCTGCGTTTGCCAGGCAGGCGCTTAGACAACCAAGCTATCTCCCCAGCCCTGGTCTTCACTTCTTGTTCGTTTCAATGAACTTTAAGGAAAGCTGAGTCCAAGTCATCCTATGTGATTAGTACCTCCTCTCAGACCTTGTTGGCTTTCCCCTGATAGTCCAGTAAGTAGGCAAGTATTGGAACACTTTCATAATGAATGAGCCAATTATGAAATTACCAGCATGCCCATTTTCAAGTAATTTCAAAAAAGATCACCAATAGAAAAACCTAAATAATAACATAACCTAAATCCAGGAGAGTGCCCAGCAATCCAAAAGGAAACCTTCAGATGTCTGATCAACTTTCCTGATGGAACAGAGGCATTTCTAACTGGGCAGCTTCCACATAATGCAGTGCAAAGAAATCAGCAGGTGGGTCCAATTCCTGTGCCCCGCTCCCAAGCTGTCTGTGTGGCTCATGGCCATGACAGTGACCACTGCCTTAGCTGGCTCGAGGTACAATGCGTAGGACAACCTACATAGGAAGCATGCAAGAGCTTAGCCCAGGCTGGATGCGGGTGCCCAAGGACAGCTGCGTGCCACAGTGCTGAGCTCAGCAGAAAGCGGTTTTTCAAAGCACGGGCTTAGCTCAGCATGGCAGTGCACAATGTAGTCCCTGCTGCTCCTCAGAACGCTGAGGCAGAAGGCTCTCAAGTTCGAACTTAGCCTCGGTAACTTTGCAAGACCTTGTCTCAAAACTGAAAACGAAGAGCTGGGGATGCAGCTAAGATCTCCCCGGGTTTAATCTCTAGTACCACAATTCTGTCTTAGTTACTCTTCTCTCGTTGCTGGGAGAAATACCCATGACTCAAAGTGAAGGCAAAAAAGGTTTATTTAGCTCACAGTTACTGGAGGTTTCATAGTTTAGAGCAGCCTGAACTACATACATAGCAAGATCTCGAGACACTTCCAGACACTATAGGGTCTGGAAGAGAGGCTGGGGTGCTGCGGTTTCTAGGACAATTTGCTCCATACCTCAAGAGAGGCCATCAGGTCTTGGCGTGGGGGGGGGATAGGCAGGCGCATGCTGTCAGTGTAATGGTTTGGGCCTCTCTGGCCCCGCCCCTCAAGCCCACCCTGCTCCTTTGGCCCCTCTCCTCAAGCCCTGCACTGCTCCTCAGGCAGCGATGGGCTCATAATTTGCATGAGGCTTTTGGGGGACAACTAGACACAAATCATAACAATAAGAATCAATCAATCCATCATTTTAAAGAGCACCAAGACCCTGGATGAAATTCTAATTCTACTGATCCACATGATTGTGATTCTGAAGTAAGATGTATTATGAAATCCTGCAATGAAGATAATGAAGTGTCTTCCAAGCTGGGCATGGTGGCACATGCCTGTGATCCCAGCACTGGGAGGCTGAGTCAGGAAGGTCAGCCCGGGCTACACTGAATTCAAGGACATGCTGGATTACACAGTGAGACTCTGTTGAGAGAGAGAGAGAGAGAGAGAGAGAGAGAGAGAGACAGACAGACAGACAGACAGACAGACAGACAGACAGACAGACAGACAAAGTGCCTTCAGCCAGCTGTGGTGAAAAGGCAAGAGATAATGCACACCAAACCCATTTGCACAGGACCCAGCTCTTGTGCATTCAATCGAAGATCCCTATTGTGAGCACTACATGTGATGAGGTAACCAGCCAGGGGAGAGACCTAGGGTGCATCAGCTCAGGGACCATCCAGAAGGGCTACTGGCTGGCAGCGGTCCCATGCTAGACCCTGTGAACTCCCCAGACGGTCCCCTACAACTCCTGCACAGCAGGGAAAGGACATAGTCAGGTGCAGACTGAAAATCAGTGAATCACCAGGGCGGTAATCTTGGCCATGACAGGGAGGGATGTGTTCTCTGTGGCTATGGCTTCTATTAGGTGAAGGTGTCTTTATCCGTCCCCTCCCTTTCTGAAGGACTCGCCTCTGGAGGGTTAGTTTCCAAGGTCACCTACAAAGCTTTGAAGCTCAGTGACAAGGTCCAGCCTCAGCAAGTTCAGTATTTTGCTTGTTCTCTTCTCCAAAGGAAGTTTCCAGATCAGGCACTGGTGGTGTCGAGAGTGTCTGGGGAACATGGACCTCACCTGCACCAGGAGCTTTGCTCAGACACAGGCTGGTTTGGTTACAAAAGGGAAGAAATGAAATCAGCACGTACTCAATAGGCCATGCCAACATGTCAATGGACCCTCAAAACAACCACATGTCTCCAGTCATGGTGAGCTGCAGCAGCTGCAGGCCACCCACAACCCCAATCCCTTCACATTCCTAATTTATCCTCACAAATTGGGGGAAATAGAATTAGATGAGGTCATAGGATTGAGGACCTTCCTGATGGCACCAGTGGCATTATAGGAGGAAGAAGGGAGACCCGAGCCGGGATGCGTTCCCTCAGGCCTCTCTGCGTGGACGTGGATGCTTTCCACCAAGTAACAATGTGGCAGCAGGCCCTCACCAGATGAGTAGCCGTGTTCTGGGACTTCCCAGAAGCTAAGAAATAAACCTCGGTTAGCCAGCTTCTATTACAATAATGAAATCCCTGAAATAATTATCCCATAAAGATAAAAGGTGACCTCGGCTCAGAGTCCTAGTGGGTCCAGCTGGTCAGCAGTGGCAGGGAGCACACTACTCACCTTGTGGCCAAGAAGCGAAGGGAATGAGGCCGGGGTCCCTTGATCCCCTTCTAGGACACTTCCTCAGTAACCTGCAGACTGCCACGTGTCAGTAGCTGCACGGGGGACCAAGTGTTTAACATGTGGGCCTTTTGGGATGCTCACAGCAGCCTCAGTTCCTCACAAATGACTCAATCTCAGGCATTTTGTTATAGCCAGAAAGCAAATCAAGAAAAGCAGCTGGGCAGGATGTTTCATGCCCTGTCTGAGCCACCAAGGGACCTGCAATGGTCCCATGAATTCCCCCATCTCCTCTTTTTTCTTCATGTTCATCAGTATCTAAATTTGAGAACTTGGCTGTAGACTGCAGTAAGAGACCATCTTAGGGAGTCCTATCTTGCTACTGGACTTACTAACAAAGATTATTTTGTCCTATTGCACAGGATTGTTCTCCAGGGTTTGCATGCCTGTCTCATTATCTTGTCCCAAATCACATTTTCCCTGAGCATCAAGTAGAGTGAAGATAAGTCAAAGTAACCCTCTTCCCTCGGCTAACACCTGCCCATCTCCACACCTTGCCCATGGCCAACTGTGTCCTTACCAAACAACCCACCTGCCCTCACTGGATCTAAGTACCCAGCTATCTCCGACCCAAGACTGAGCTCCCTCCTGGCCTGCCAGTCCCACCAGGCACAGCATCTGTTTCTCAGTGCAGACTGATGCCTGATCCCTCATAGGCGTCACAGGCCCTTGGGTTTCCACAGGCTTTTGCTGAAGCTTCAACAATAATAGCTTCATGCAGCAAGAAAGCAAGAAAAGGGACATGTCTGAGAGGCTTCCCTGGTCACTGGTCGTGTTTCAACTCCTCTCCATTCTCCATAAATGAAGGTAGAAGGACAGCTCCTTACTGCTGAGGGAGCACAGGCAACGTACACTGCAAGCAGAGTGGATGTCAAAATAATCTCTTACCTTCCCCGTCCTAGTTCTACAACAGGTGAATCATGGTCATAACAAAGCCAAAGGCTACAAATATTTTTATTCAGTCTGAACTTACACCAGAGGCCTCACATGCCCCAAATGGATACTTCACTTATCATTCAACGACTTATCTACATGGCAAACATTTACTGAGTGACTACCAGGTTTTTGGCATGGGACTGAATTATGACAATGTCAAGTTGTGCTTCAAAAGCCTTTGGTTTAGTGGAGAACAAGACACGACAGATACAGTTGGGCTCTAAAGATACTACTTAAAAGCAATTTGTTCTGAATTTTCTTTTCATCCTTCAACTGTGACCGCACCAACAACATCATTATTTTCTGCTCAATGCTGTTATTTATTTGCTTTTTTTTTTCCCCACCTTTCTTAGAAAGGCTGCCCCATTTTGTCTAAAATATCATTCTTATCCTCTCCCTGGATATACCAGGAAATCTCCTTTCTTTCCTAATCAGAACACTGGAATCCCCTTGAAAGTTTCTCTCCTGCTCACAAGTTACAGCCCATTATTGCTCGCAGGCTCTCTCTCTGCTCTTACCACTTGTCCTTCTCTCTGTTTCTTTTAAGCTCCATTGAAAGGGTGAACTTAATCTATTCTTAGACTATCAATTTTAACCATGATAGAAATCATAGCACCTATTCAAGGTCTTCCCAGAAAGACCTTCCCATCTGAAGGATTACAAATCTTGTATTATAAACTCTAAAAGCTCCTAGTAAATGCCCCTCAGATGCTGTGAACTCTCAGCTTTTTCTAGGCCCCACTTACCAGAACATACAATCCTCATGGCTTCAGCTTGGATTATCACACTGTACTGTCCTTCAAGGCCTTGGAAGGCGACGGCACCCCAGCAGTCCTGGCACCAAACTACTTGATTTAGGTCTCTCCTTCCCAGTGTTTGTCATAGCTTCCTTATAAGTGGGCCAGGCTCTTAAAATTATGTAAATAATTAAATTTTAATGTATAGGCTCCACAAAAAAACAAAGACCAAAATGTTCTCCCTCCATTACTGAGGCAGCCAAGCTTTAAGAAAAAAAATTGAGATTAAAAGTCAGAAAAACATGAAGTGATGTGTATTTGTGAAATGAAAAGAAAAAGAGGCCTAGGTCATTCCCAGACACTGCCATGTCCCAAGTCAGATGGTCATTGCCACTCTATCCTCCCTTTTTCCCACTCCTGGGCCTCAGAAAGTACCAACAAGAAGAAACCAAACATAGGCTAAGAACACAGCTGGTCTGGCCATACAGTTCGAGAAGGAACTAAGTATCTTTCACTGGCACTGGCCCCTAGGTCACACTGCAGACAAGCAAGGTGGAGGGTGAACCGTGGGAAGCTCGCAGGCCACGCAGCCCGATCCAGCCCAGAGAGGCGCTGGCCATGTTCTCAAAACAATTTACTAACTTCACAGAGAGGTACAGTTTTTCAAAGACTTTTTTCTTTCAAAACTTTCTTCAAATCTAGGAATAAAAAAGCAGTTCTATGACAATCCAGAAGCCACTGAAAAATAAGATATACTGCTCTCTATAAAAATTCAGACATCTAGTGTGACAGCACAGAAACGGCAAAACCACATATTCAAGGCCAGCCCAGATAACTTAGGGCTCTAAGAAGACCCTGT
>PVKA01003838.1:0-78517 GCA_004027165.1 Ctenomys sociabilis
GGTATTATTAGGTCACTATGAAGGGGTTTGAAACTAATTAATGTGTGTAAAAATCAGATCAGTGGACGGTCCTGGGACAATGGAACGAAAACTTGGCAAGTTTTATCTAGGTTCAGCCACTGAAGTAACACTGGTCTCATCCCTGTGACAAAATTCCAATTTCACCTTAAAAGAAAGAAAGTTAGGTGACAAATCCACTGTCACCAGCAATTTTCTTCGGGGAATTTTCTTTCAATGACATTCAGATTTATTTTCCATTTGTAAAAGGAAATGGAAGTGATCTGATGACATAAATACCTTTTAATAAAGCCAGGCAGGCTACTGGAAGGATACACATATATAGGAGAAATAAACTATAAAAATAATACAGCTGAGAAAATGAGTTTTCAACCCCTATAGACTGATCATAAGTCAATAAAATAGGGATGAAAGCAGTGTGGGGTATTGTCTTTATTACTTAGCCAGCAGCCACACCCTTTTAGGCTCATATGTTGCTGCAGGGCTCATCTCTCAAGCTCAAATTTCCTTGTCTCCTAATACAAAAGGTTGGGCCAAATGAACTCTAGGGTTCCTTCTGGCTGCAGATGCTGCCTATCATTATTATTCCAGCTACTCCACAAGGTGGCCAGGTCAGCATTAGCCAAGAGCTGGCAATAACTGCTGTAGAAGGATACAGAGCAGACACTCCTAAATCACAGCCTCCTCCCTTCTTATCAGCCTATTTATCAGAATCTTCCAGAGGGGCTGGCGAGACAGCTCAGCAAGTCTAAGCACCTGCCTGGCAAGTGCAAGGACCTGAGTTCAAAGCTTGGTACCATGTGCTATGTTGGTCCTGGGCACTGAGCCAGCTACTGAAACTGGGTTTGGTGGAACAAGCCTGTAATCCCAGTTATGGGGAGGCTGAGACAGGAGGATCACTATGAATCTGAGCTGTGTACCAAATAATAAATAAATGTTTCATTATCAAAGAATCCTTACCGAACATAAGCAAGTTATACCTCATTATTCTGAAGGACTTGTTTGTTTGTTAGTTTTGTGTATGGTGCTGGGATTGAACTCAGGGCACTGAACATGCAAGCAAGCTACTTATGACATTGTTCTGTACTTGCATAGCACTATGCCAGTCATGTGGTAGCTCAAAATGTGTGCATCCCTCATGTTTCCTGCAGTGGTAGAAATCACTGAGTCTGTAAGAACTGAGTTTGAGTTCCTGCTGTATCAGTAACTGTAGTATAAATCTAGACTACTCACTTTCATGCAAGTGAGAAGAATGAGGTGACTTGATAAAGACTTATGTGGAAGGACAGCCACAATCTATTATGTAAGAGGAAACAGCACATAATAGCCCAAAGGCAGAAGCCATTAAAAGACTCATATGTCTTTTAATGTATAAACTGTAGTACACCTATCTAATAAAGTATTATCCAACCCAGAAAAGAAATACTGACCCATCCCTCAGTGGGGATGAACCTTGAAGACATTCCACTAAGTGCCGTAAGCCAGTCATGAATAAATACTGTTATAATTCTATTTAGGTAAGGTATCTATAATAGTGAGACTCACGGAGACAGAAAACAAAATAGTGATTATCAGGGGCTCTGAGGGAAGAATTGGTGTGTAATGGGTACAGAGGAAAAGAATTGTGGAGACAGATGGGAGCAATGGTTGGAAAACAATGTAGATGTAGTTAATGTCCTTGAAACATTTAATGTCATTAAAATGATTAAAATGGTAAATTCTGTGTTACATATAGTTTGCCACACTTGCAAGGGTAAATGGCAGGGATGGGGAGTCATTCTTGAAATGTCGTCCCAGGACAGCATCACCACATCTCCTGGACTTCACCAGGAATTTCACATTGTGGAGCACTGCGTAGAAACCCTGAATCAGGAGCTGTGGGGGAGGGGCCCAGCAGCTATGTTTTAACAAGCTACCCCATATTGTTGTGGTGAACTTAACATTGGAGAATCACTGTCTCAAGGCCCTATTTCCAAAACTCCGCTGAAATGCTCAGGCCACATCCATGTCGAGTAAATCAGAATCTCTGGGGGTGGAACCTAGGCATTAGTTTTAGGGAAACTCCCCACCTGATTTTAATGCAGCAAGGAAACGGACTCAAGAACACGAGCCAACGGCCTCCTCAGGAACCACGAGCCACAGAAAGGGAGCAGCTTCTTCTCACAGCCCAACTAGGTGAAGGAAGCCAGCAGGCCTCCTGAGAGTCAAGCCCAACTGGGAGATTTCCGTTTTCTGAGGTTTCTGTTGTATTAAAGTGAAGAGCTGGACAAATAGCATCTCAAACATGATCTATTTCAGAAGTTTACATATAATAAATTAAAGCTTTCAAAGTAAGAAAAAAATAAATTAAACCTACGCAAGGCAATCTAGCCATCCTTTTCACATGTTAATAGAAAAAGTGCTTTTTGAAATTCACAAGCCTGGTACTGAGCTTGGGCATAAAAGCAGATAATCATTGCCTTCCTTCATGTCCGCAAGCACATATTTGGACTTGAAACCTTCTGTGGATGAGAGATCCCTGGATGTCCTCTTTTGCTGTCCTCCTAGGGACAAATCCAAGAGGACCCTGGAAAGAGATCCTAATCGTGGTTCCTGGAGCATCCGTGTGGTCTGGCCACACAGTGACCAGTGTCAGTGTGTCATGCTTGTAGCAGCATGCCAGGCCAGGCCCAGGTCCACTGGAGGGAATCCAGAGTGCCATAGGTGTGTCCAGACAGTGCCAGACTCCTGCATACATAATTAGTATCTGGGCCAAGGCTGACCACCTGCCTGGCCTCTGGCTCCTTCTCTGTCCTCAGGCATACTTGGTTATTAGCAACAGGAAGTGAAGCAATGACAGTCACAAGGCATCCTCCTTTCACCTTATGGAGGTAGCCCTTTCATCTCACACGTAAGTGTGGAGAAGGAAGAAGAAGGTGGGGAGACAGTTTCCCTGTGCAGCCCCTGCAACATTGTGGGTTGGTAAAAGTCCCTGGATCTTTTGTCACCTGAGACTGAACTCCATGTAATACTAGGCCTTAGGAAGAAGAGAAGGCAATCCCAGGCTGAGTAGCAGGTGCACCAATGAGGAGCTGCAGTTGGCTCCACGGCACAGGCTTTCTCCTCCAGGAGGTGGACTCAGAGACAGACAGATAAAGGGACCACCAGCTGCATGCCCCAGGGGTCTCAGAGGAGGTGCACAGCAAAATCCATGGTGTCCAAGTAGTGTGGGCACCACAGGACAAAGGGGTGGATGTGGGAAGTAGGACAGGCAAGGAGCAGCACAGAAGAAACAGCTGCCCTTATGCTTGTTGGCTTTGGCTGAGTCATTGGCCCCCCACAGGCTCTTTTTTTTTTTTTCTGGAGATAGATTCACCCTCAAGCCTCCTCACCACTCAGGAGCAAGGAAGACTCCCAGGAAAAAAGGGCCACACCCTGGCAGAGCTGGGTGAGGCTGGAGTTCAAAGTCTAGCGGCAGCTCTTCCATCTCACAGGCAGAGATGGTACACTGTAGGCACACAGTGTCACCGCCAGGTAGGGTCTGATTACTCTGTCTAATGTGGCTCATTGTCTTCCTTCTGGGTTAGTAGATCCCAAGTCTCCCCAGTCTACAAAAACTACAAGGAGGAGAAGTGGGGTAAAGGTGTGGAGAGAGGAGAGAAAGGGGAGAGCAAACACATGCCACAGCCCCATGGCACCAGGGTGGTAAACATTTGGAGGGAGGCCAGCAGTCTGGCACCTAGAATCTTCCCCATCTCCCTAAGCCAAGATTCAGACCAGTGTATTCTGGACTCTTTCTGCCCCAGTTCATCCAGGCTTTAAATTACCCAGACCTAGACTGGGTTATTCTGCCCAAAACTTTCCTCTGAATTCTAGATGGCAGTGCAAGGTATACACTCTTGGATTCAGGAATCTGAGGACTGAATGCCAGACAGTGTGGACTTAGCAGTCTGGCCACATACCATTTCAGTCAGCCCATCAGATGAACACACAACAGTGCGCTCATCCCTTCAGCAGTGCACAGGAGACAGCAATAGTCTAGATAGATTAGATAGACTCAGGTGGAGTCAGCTAGCCTCAGCAATCTATGGAAAGTGAGGAAGATACAGCGGGTCTGAGATGCCTCATAGAATCATTCTGAGGCTGCCTAATTGCTTCCTCATTGTTCATGCAACTGCTTGTCTCAAAATCCACCCCTCAGTTCTGTAAGATGGAAGACCACTAAGGACATACAATCTGAGCCAAATCCCAGAGTCCTGGCACACATCTATGATGATAGTCACGGTAATAAAAACCACACTCAACACTGCGAATTACCATGTGCTGAGCACATTATGCTTTACCTGGACTTATTTGGAAAATTTGATCTCTGGATCAAGGCAAAGACCATCTCCACTCGAGCGCAGCCTCAGGCAGCTTGTGGAAGACAGTATTTCCCTGTCGGCTAGGCCTGTGATAGAGAACCATCTTGACTTCTCAGCTTCGGCACTCTGGTCCAAGCCTCGGCCAGCCAGTGTGCTTTGGCCTACTTCTGCTCATCACAGGAGATAGAGACCTATACAGAGTAGCAAGGCCACAACAGCACCAGCACATGACCAGCCTTCAGAAGAAAGATGAAAAGGAGCAGCTATGCAAAGCTCCAGGAGATGAGAACTGTCCGCACAGCTCCTGGTCCTCCAGGGAGCCATGGGGGTGGCCTCTCATTTCATGAAAACACAAGATATAAGAAGCCTAACTGAAAACAATTTAGAAATTATTACTGTTTTCTTTATAAAGCAGTCATTCTGGATACTTTTTTGTAAAAATATGATTTTAAAATTAGATTTACTAAGACTTCATCAAACACATATGCAATGTATGGAGCACATCTGTGTAAGCACGCTTACAATGCTGGCTTGTGTGGACCTTGTTTTTCCAGAGGAGAATGTCCTGTGGAGAGGGAGGAAAAGAGGGAATAAAAATAGCATTGTGCAGCTGCAGACTGAGCACTGGCCGTGCGGCTGAGCATAGAGTGCCAAGTGAGCTTTCAGCGGCATCTTCACAGGCTGTCCTCACAGCAGACCCTGGGGAGGCATTTTGTCCCAATACACAGATGAGGAAATGAACGTGCAAGGAAGTCAGGTGATACCCTCATCATCACACAGCCAGTAAATTCAGAGTTTGCCCAGCATGTAGGCTTGCCTGATTCCAAATATCAGAGTTGCAAACAAGGTAAGATCAAAGATAGTCTCCAAAGTTATAATGCATGATTCCCTAATTACAGATGTGGCTGCAGAATCCCACCACTTTCTTTTGGATCTCCTTGTTTTCTCAGCCTTCTCTGATTGACTCTTAGATGCACCCTCAATAGAGTCTGCCTTCAGTTGCAAGGAGTCAGTCACTCAGACACTCAGAACTAACCCAATTGGCTCATCTGTGAACGAAAGTCACTTCCAGAGCCATTCTTCAACTACCACAGCTTGGCTAGAAAGCCTTACATGCCAGCACTGGTCCAAGGAGCCATCACCTAGAGCTGCTGTTTGGCCTACCAGGGTCCTGCTTATGGAAACAGTCACACCATGCTGGATCTCAAACTGAGTCCACAAGAAGCACAGCACTCAGTTCTCCAGGAGCCTCCTGAAGATCAGATGAGTTGACCTCCATGTGTAGGCAGCATTCTGACGAGCTAACACCAATTCCAGGTCTGGCATGTCTAACAACTGCAGCTCTTAAGCACAAGACACTCAAATTGTTACCTCATGTTAGTAAGGACTCAAAGCTGCAAGCAATTAGCACCGTATCTGTGAGACTAGGGATAGAGGATGGCGAGAACAGGGGCTGAACATGACTCTGTTGGTCCATATGGAAAATTGGTATGCTGTCTGCATGGCAAAATTCTTTCAGATATGTTTTTAAAACTTACATTTTTTTAAAATTGGGGTTTTAAACATTATTCAAGGAAAATCAGCATGATTCCTTTAGCAACAAGAGAGCTGTAAGTAAACTCAAAAGCTGCTGGAACCTTCTGTAAAAAAATTAACATCATAAATGAATGTGGGCATTAGTGCAAATTAATCAAACTGCATAAATTATAACTTTAATCAGTCATGGAATCTCAACACTCAAGGGACTTTGGAAATTATGTCCCAAGAGCAAGAATTATGGAAAATAAATGGGTAGGTGCAGAAAAACTTCTTCACTCAAGATGTGAACAAAGACACAAGGAAATGCACAGGAGCAGAAAGCTCAGGGGTTTGCACACAGAGTTCAAAGCTGTGTTCTGTTTTCATGGCAGGATGAGGATGAGTCAGGCTGCACTGTTTGATCCTCCCAAGCAAAAGTTTACACCTCTATGAAATGGATATGTTACTCCAAATCTTAAGAGAGGATATATATGTGCATGTGTGTGCGTGCTTGCATGTGTGCGTGCGTGCGTGCGTGCGTGTGTGTGTGTGTGTGTGTGTTAGGGGTTACTAAGGTGCCCTGGATATTAGTGCTTAGGAAATACTAGCTTCCTAAAAAATGAAGTCCACAGTCTAAGTAGTCCAGCTGACACACTATGTACCATTGTGATCATTCTTTTTTCAAAAAATGTATTTGGTTGTTGCAGGGTCTCATTGCACAGTTCAGACTTATAGTGATCCTCCTGTTTTCAGCCTTCCCAGCATGGGCATTAAGGGTGGGGCCACTACACCCAGACTCTGGCCAGCTCAGCCTGCTGCAGGGGTGGGGCTGTCACAGCATGTAATGCGCGAGATCAAACCTTGGTCCCTGTGCTTGCCTAAGCTATCTAAGCAGGCGCTTCAGTCTGCTGGGTTATCTCACTGGCTCTTCTCTTTATCTTTCTATTAAAGAAAAAATAAAATTCACTAGATACCTCAGCAGTCACATTTCTTACCACAAGAATAAGGCATGTTACCCATGGTCTTCTCTGTAGTGAAAAATGGCAAAAAGACACACTTTAGCTACCAGTAAAGCCAAATCTGACTAGTGAGATAAAAGGAACTACGGAGGGAGCAGAGCTCTTACCACTTACAAGGGTAGATGAAGGTACCTCCCTCAGGCCTTGGTGCAAAGCCATTCAAGGTTTAGAACGCTGGGCAAATTCCAGGACAAAAAGGTTCAAACTGAGCAGTACTATGTTCTGTTTTAGTCTGGAGATGGAATCAGGCTGCATTAACAGTGACTGGTTGGGAAAAGTCAAACTTAATACATATAATATAATTCCAGGTTTGTATGTATTTAAATCTTTATATATAAACTTAGTTTAGCCTTATAGCACTTAGCAATTATGCACAGGGAAAGAATGTAGAATCACAGAACGGCAGGCCCTGGGACAGAATAAACCCTGGAACTGCCATTGGTCTTAGAGATCTTGGCCAAGGGACATAATCTCCTTGACCTTCAGTCTTCTTATGTATAAGATTCTGTAAAGACCCCACAGTACCTTCAACACAGTTGTGAACTAAATTTGCAGTCCCCCCATTTCTTCTACATTTAATCTATTAATAAGGAATTGTTTATTAGTAAACAAACTTTTTTTTTTTAATTTTGGTGTGGGTGTGGGTGTGTGTGTTGAGGTAGGAGTTTGCTGTGCAGTCCAGAATGGCTTCAAATGCTCAGTGACCCACCTGCCTCAGCCTCAACCTCAGTGCTGGGATTATACATGCACACCAGTATGTTTGGCCTGAACAGTGCTGTTTTTGAGTAGGAAAATTGCACCATGATATGAAATCTAGCTGCTTAGGCCAACGCCAAGGAGCAGACATTGCTATTCAGCAGTAGCAAACCTCAATGTGTTTGTAAGTGAATTATCTCTGGAATTCTAATTTGCAAAATCTAAGCCTGTGGCAGCAGAAGAGATGGCTGTACTGAGGATGAAACCAACGTCTTCATCCCATCTCTACAACTAGCTAGTTTTTTACTTTAAGCAAATCATTTAACATTTAACCTGTGTCTCAGGTTCCAAATCAACAAAATGAAGGCCTTGGTCAATATCCAAAGTCTCTCACAACTCGCAAAATACTGTATTTCTATAACTTTAAAATGTGTGACTATATTCTGCTCCAAAAGCCACAAAGCCCTGCTCCATGTCTTCCACCTTGCTTCAAGCCATAACTTGTTCCCTGGGTTGGAGGCTCCATATAAACAACTGCACAAACAGAACATCCATGAGCCAGGCTGCCAGCTGTCACTGCTGTACCTTCTGCTTACTCTAGAGATCAGCTGAGGCCACATGAGCTGGGAAGAAATGATCTGCCACAAAGACATGGTTTTACTTTGGAAATGAGTTTGCTGATGAGTTGAAAGCAGCAAAAATGCTCAGAAGACTGTTTTACACCTCAATGATACAGCATGAATTAAAGAATAAAACATAACCTCACATACTGCTTCAGATTTTGGTTCCTGAAGCTGACACAAATCTATTTTTTCACAAAAAAAAATTGAGGCTTACACTCTGATCAAGATGTTATTTTTTTCTGAGTCCTTTTTCCTTGGTTTATAGATGATTGTCTTATCTCTGTGCCTTTATGTGGCCTCTCCCTTTGCATCTGTTCAAATTTCCTCTTCTTATAAGGACACTAGTCATATAGGACTAGGGTTTACTTAATGATCTCATTTTATTAAGTCACTCTTTAAAAACCCTGTCTCCAAATGCAGTCATATTCTGAAGTATGAGGGTTAGGTTTTCAACATATGAACACTGGAGGGAGGGAGTCAAAATTCAGAATGCAATATTGCTCACTAACTGTTTATGAATGAATGATGAAAGGCTAGGTGGATGGATGGATGGATAGATGGATGGATAGATGGATGGATGGATGGATGGATGGATGGATGGATGGATGGATGCACAACGAACCAAGTGATCAACAAACACTTGATGAAGTGAGTAAATTTATAGTCACTTGTAGATACTAGGTTTTGTTGCAATGCCATTCCAAGGGATTTTAAATTGCAAATTTTAATCCAGCCTTACATGACTTTTAAAAATTATTTCTCATCTGATTCTATCAAGCAAACAAAAAGGCACACCCAGTTTACTAATGCCATTTCCTTTGCCTTAATCATGCCTATGTTAAATGACTTCCTTTAGCTCAATGTGCATATTTGCCTACAACAAATAGCTACTACCTCTCCTGTAAATACCTATACACTTAAATCCTTCATATTAAAAAAACAGAAAGAGAATGGTTGTAGTTAGAGCCGTTGTTTGGTATTTTATTGTTTGATTGCTTTAACTGAACCTGGAAGTACTTCATATACTATGATTCCACTCTACAAACTAGAGAAATACACATATGGATGTGTAGGCAAAGAAAAATTTCTCACCAGAGACCTTAGTGAATCTCTCTTCTGATTTACCTGCTCACTTGAGGTATTTATTATACCTCTTATGGCACAGAAATTCACAAGCCATCTCTCCATCACCATTTTGCATTATCTAGTTTTCCATGTAGCTAAAAATGAACTTGGTCATATGTGGTACTGTCAAGCTGGGCATGGATGCAGGTCTGGACAGAGGTCAGAGCGATGCCTGCATGCCTCTGCCCTGCCCCGTGATGCCCTGAGTCATGGTGTTAGTTTTGAGTCTGACTCAGAAGTACCTGAGTGCCAGCAGTGTCACACCAGGATGTGCTGTCTGATGTCACACTCGCCTCTCATGAATGAATTGTCTATGGCACAGCTAGGAGGAGACTGTAGCGTCATGGTACCATGTGCCATGGGTATGCATATATTTATTCACTCATTCATTCCTCACTTATCCATTCCCTACTAGAAATATGCTTTAACAGATAAACCACAGCAAAACCATCCCGTGAAGTAAAAATAAAAAGCTCCTTAATGATTTATATTATTTATGTGCTTAAAAAGAAAAACAAAGAGATAAATGGATAGTATGAGTTCTATCTGGATAATATATGAATTAGACATTAATATTTAAAGACAAATTTATTGTGGTCCTTTGTCAATGACAGTGATGAATTACCCGGCTTTGACCTTTCCACAGACCAGCTATGATAAACTTAGAATTACCCCCTGCAACTGTCTCTCTGCTGCTTTCTCCTGAGGCTTACTGAGACAAGCTAGTAAAAGTGTGTGCATCTCCATGGATGTCATTAGGCAAGGTGCTATTTGATTTAGATATACATTGTGGCTTAGATTAAGAATGAACCTCAAAACTCTCATGCACCCAGGGGCATGACTTTCAGAAGATGAGTGAATCGTGAGAGTGCCATCACTTCCTAGCTGCTAGAAGGTAGGGCCTAGTTGGAGGCTAGTCACTGAGATGACCCAGACAAGACTATCTCCATCCTCACTCTTCTCCTCCCTCTCTGCCTCCTGGCCACAATGACATGAGCAACCTTTCTCTGCCAGACCCTTCCTCTCCACTGTCATTTCTGCCTTGGAATCAGCCAGACTGGGCCTGGAACTGCAGGCCTAAGGAAAACTCTTATTCTTTAAATTGTGTCAGATATTGTGTCTCGGGGGTGAGAACGTGACTAAGACCTGTAGATAATGGGCTTGAGAGTTCTCGGTTCTCTCCACCTGCAGGGTTTCCCCACCATTCCCACAGACCTAGACATTTGTACTGGAAATTGGTCAAATACATCTATGTGCTATAAAACTTCTTGATAGCAACACAAACCAAGTGATTTCTGACCTCTGTCTGCCCCTCTTTTAAAAATGTGTTTTAACTGTCCTGTT
This sequence comes from Ctenomys sociabilis, assembly GCA_004027165.1. NCBI lineage: Eukaryota > Metazoa > Chordata > Mammalia > Rodentia > Ctenomyidae > Ctenomys > Ctenomys sociabilis. Next base: position 10,687 of record PVKA01003838.1, read on the forward strand.
TTAGACATGTTTTATTGTGAACTACTTCACTTTCTTTTCGAAAGTAGATGGCATGTAAATCACAGTTGGAGAAAAGCCTTCAACCCGGCACAAGATTCCCAGAGCATAAAAAGCCAGTGGGCAGGGAGCACAGCCCAAGGCGGGTCCCCTCAGGGCTGCCTGTCTGAGCACAGCTGTCACTCCAGAAGTCAGGCCCCTTTCTCTGCATACTGGGGAATGATGGAAGTACCATCCTGAGGTCTGTGCAGAGTCCCACTCTGTCACAGAACATCTAATTCACTTGAGCCTTGCTCTATGGATGGTTTCACATCAAGAAGGACAAAGATGTGATGAAGAGTACTGCTGCCTAGACATATTTTTGGCCAATTGGAGAGAACTAGGTGGGTGACAGAATGAAAGTGACTGGTACTTGGAGTGAAAAGGAAACTTGTTATTATGATTTGTAAGTACAAGAAAGGGAATAGGAGTAATTTGCTCCCGAACCTATGGGAAATCAGAACACCCCTAAGCCCCCAAAAGAAAGTGATTTTGAGGTGACTAAATCTCAGAGGGCAGCAGATTGGGGGGGTGAAAGAACATGCTCAGGAGTACAAACAGTCCCATCAGGCTTGTCACTGTCCTTATGGGTGTGTAATATCACCTCTCTGAATATTTCATCATCTGCAATCATGAATAATAAGTGCTATCTTGTTGTGGTAATTGTGAGAAGTAAATGGGACAATGCATATAGAGCCCCAGAGAGTGCCTAAATCATGCCAAACCCTCAACCAAGATTGGCTATTATTTTTAATGGTGCCATTACTGCAGACCTCCTACACCTAAGGCCTTAAATATTCTTTGATTCCATGGCTGGAGACTTTAATCATGTAGAACCCGGTTCTAGAAGAACTACAGGCTCAACATAATTTCGAGTCTTCATGTCTGCATAATTCTGAAACAATAAAAGATAGAGTTAGCCAAAGAAATCACTGTGTCTTCAATGAGCTTATATTTTACCAGGACATTTACAAAGGTATAAAAAGGAATCAGCACCCAAAAGCGAATACAAAGGAGAGGCATAAAAAGAAAGAATCAAATCAAGGAAGTGGAAAGTTGGGCTTTAGATAATGCTACATGGAACTACAATAAGTCATTGAAGTTTTTCAGCACAAGAAAAACAAGCAAAGTTTTGATTTGGAGCAGATGACATGGTTAACTTAGAAATGACACAGTGAAAACAGAATCACTCCACTCCTCCTCGGTTTTCACCTTCTTTATCAAGAGTGATCTCAGAACCAGAAAAGAGCAAAAGCATGGCTCACAGGAAATTAAAGTCAGAGATACTGCAAAGATAAGAGAGCACCTGGCTTCTGTATTTAAATCTCCAGGTTCAGATGAATTACATCTCAGACTGTCCATACATGCTCCCAAATATTCACCAGAACAGAAGATGAAAAATGAAACAAACAAAAAAAAATAAATGCTAGGACCCTAGCAAGAATTTATAGATGTAATATCCGGCTTTTAAAAAAAATGATAATATAATAATAAATGAAAGTATAGGAGGCATAGGGCTGGTGAGATAGCTCACAGACTAAATGCCTGCTTTGGCAAACCCAGGAGCCAGGGTTTGATCCCGAGTCCCTCATGGGGTGCTGGCCCCACCCCCGGGGCACACTGAGCCAGCAGCTGAATCCAGGTATGGTGGCACATGCCTGTAATCCCAGCACTAGGGAGGCTGAAAACAGGAGGATCACTACGAGTCTGAGCTGTGTAGTGATACCCTGCATAGAATACATGAAAAAGAAAGAAAGAAAAACCTTGTAGGGAACAAATGTCTCAATTTTATCAAAAGAGACATTTAGTAAAACTCTAGCACAGATCAGACACCTTTTGTTGATCCAGGAAGACAAATTATGATCTGAATAACCTTACCTCCTCTATGACAGGATTTCTGAGATGGCAACTTTATGTCACTGAAATTGTCAGGAGACAGTAATAAACAAAGGCTGTGCCATCTCTTTGGGGACCAAAGAGAAAAAGACTCCATGATAGTACCATTAGGAGCACTCAGAGTGGCTCAGCTATAGTGCTGAGAAAGCACAGGGGAACAGGTTAATACTAGTCTGCAGAGGGATTTTAATGGCATGTGACACCATTTTCAATAGCTTCCTATATAGAGGGCAGGCATGATTTAGAGGACAAAGGAAGTCTGCTGACTTCCACTGGGAGAAAGACAGCAGCAGAAGAGGGGCTGAGACACAAGCTATAGAAGTAAGAACCCTATTCTTTAATCTTAGCTCTATCACTTAGTACTTGTGATGCTAACGAAGTCATTCTCTTTCAATTTTTCCATCCAGAAAATGGAGATAATAATTGTATCTACTTCAGTAAATGAGTGAGATTAAATTACTACATATAAGGTATTTAGTATTGGATTACAGAAGTTATGATTATAGATAGAAGTTATGATTATAAATAGGATCCCAACCACCTCTACCAGGCAAAAGCATCTTGCAAAATGAAAACTGTAAAGATATTTAGTGTAACTCATATTACCTGAAAGGAAAACAACTTAAAAACAATAAGAGAGCCATTATGTAGACAGAATGCAATATTATAGCCATTAAAATTATGTTACAAGCAACAGAAGCAAAAATAAATAAGCAGGGTTTCATCAAACTAAGATGTGCAGCAGAGAAAACAATCACCAAAATGAAAAGGCAATCTGAAAATTGGGAAAAAGCTTTTGTGAACCATAGACCCAATAAGTGGCTAATATCCAAAACATATAAGGATCTCATACAACTTAATAGGAAAAGAAAAACCTGATTTAAGAATTGACAGAGGACCTGTCCTCCAAAGAAGACATAAAATTGGTCAATAGATATGGCAACGGTTCTCAATATCACTACCAGAAAAATATGAATCAAAATCATGATAAGGGCTGGCCTGATAGCTCAGAGGACTAATGCACCTGCTTGGGCAGAGCACAGCAGCCGGGCGTCGATCTCTGGTGTGCCGTGCTGGCCCTGCCCCGCGCTGAGGCAGTGATTGAAACTGAGCACGGTAGCACAGGCACCTGTAATCCCAGTGCTTAGGAGGCTGAAAATAGGAGAATCACTGAGTCTGAGCTATGTAGTGAGACCCTATAGACCCTGTCCTAAATACAGAAGAAAAAAAAAATCATAAGGTTCACCTGTTACGATAGTATCATACACACACACACACACACACACACCTATAACCACATATAAGTAACTATCTATAAGTAACTATATGTAATGCATGCAAAGGAATGTTATTAGGTAAACTTACAAGATTAGGAAGATCAGGGTCAAGAGAGTTAGAGAAGATACCTACATGCTGGAGGGCCACAGGGTTCAGCAGCTTCTCAGTTCAAGAAGTGAGGAGCAGCAGAACAGGGAAGATCAAGCACACAGCACCAGTCTGAACCTGAAGGCCTGGAAGCTTACGGGTGTGAGACTCCATGGGAAGGCTGAAGGAACTGGTATCTGGTGTCCACATAGGACAGTGGCAAAAGATGCACCAGATCAAGCAGAATGGAGCTCTTTAGAATGGAGCAACTTCTTTTTTATTTTCTGGATCTGGGAATTGAACTCAGGCCCTTGTGCTTGCCAGGGAAGCGCTTATTCCACTGAGCCATCTCCCCCACCCCTTCTTTTCTCTTTTTATTCCATCTGGGCTATAAGCCAGTTATGCAGAGTGCTACTCATAATCCGGATGGGCTTCCCTGCTCAGTTTTCTGTCTTAGATGCTAATCATCTCTGGAACTATCCCACAGACACACCCACCAGTGTTCAAAGCATACAAAGAAAAATAAATGAAGAAACATCATGTTGCAGAGGAATAACATAGTGAAGGAAATAAATCAGAATAAGGGAACAGAAATTCTTAGAGGTAGAATTACTGTTTGGGAAGGGTGGTCTCTGACAAAGTAGTTATTGATCAGACTGAGATGAGGACTAAGCCATACAGTGCTGGGAAGAACAAAAACCCAAACAAGAAAAGGTTGGACCTGGAGAAAATTGATGAGTCTGAAGCAGGTCAGAGAGAGAGAGACAGACAGAGAGACACAGAGACAGACAGACAGACAGAGACAGAGGCAGAGACAGAAACAGAGACAGAAGGCAAGATTGGAGGTTGGAGGGGTCCCATGGTTCAGGCTATGGTTTTGTTTTCTGCGATACGTGTGCAAGACTTTGAGTAGGAGAGAACTGTGACTTAAAGGATCATTTTTTTTTTAAATGTATTTGTACAGGGTCTCACTACACAGATTAGACTCCTAGCGATCCTCCTGTTTTAGCTTCCCAAGATCTGGGATAATAAGTGTGCGCCACCACACCCAGCCTCTGTGGACTTCTCAGTAAGCCCCAGGGGCACGGCTGGCATGGCAGGCCAGGGATTAAACCCTGGTCCCTGCATCTGCCTAAGCACGCGCTTTAATCTGCTGAGCTATATGGCTGACCTCTTAGGATCCCTTTTTTTTTGAGTACACAGGTAAGAAAAGAAGCAAAGAAAGTCATTTTATGGGATTGTTTGTAGTTTTGTAATTGTTTAAGAAAAAGAAGGTGGCTCAGGCTGACAGAAAACAGTGAAAGGTAGCAGATTCAATATATTTTGAACAGTATGGGTCTAATTTTATTTTTAAGAGAAATATACACATTGGAAAAATAAAGATAATAATAGTGGTTATCCCTGAATCACACTATTCACAGTGACTTTAATTTCCTTCTTCATAATTTTCTTCATTTTTTCAAAGTTTCCACAAAACATGAATAGTTAAATAATCAGGAAAAGAAGAAAAAGGAGGGCATTTTCTGAACAGCAAAAAAGAAAGACAAGCCAAATGAAGTATGGGCCAGAAATAATCTAAGAGATGTCAAGGATTGGAATAACAAACATTTTCAATATCTTTTGACACTGTAAATGATTAACTTAAAATAGTACTGCCTCCTAAGACCTCAGGTAACAGGAGATAGTGCCCATGTTAAGAATCTGACTGTCCTCCTAACTCATTTACCTGAGCTCGCCTGGTGTAGCACGTGCTGTTCTGGGTGCCACATTCTTTAATTAAGATCTAAAATAGGGAAGAGTCAGGATTGGGAGGAGCATTCAAACCACACTCTGTTAAAACAACCTCCTGAGTACTGATCCAGCCAGATGCCTCTAAGACACAAAGTAGTTAAGATATGATCTGTTCCTTTGAGTAAGGGGTAAAGTAACAAATGACTACTTTCTGAGCACTTACACAACTAGTGTGGAAGCACCTTGCACCTTGCACATATGTCACAAAACAGAGGGCCTCGTTCAAATTGGGGTGTGCTACTGACCAAGCCTACCTAAGCTTCAGTTTCCTCAACTACCAAAGGGCAATCTTTTCATAGATGGGGTTTGTCAAAGAGGAAAAAGTCTTAGCCAATATATTAGAATACTGAGGCTCAGCGTTGGGCATGGAAGCACAATAAACATCAGCTGTTATTACTGCTAAAAACCTGGCCAAGATCATCCAAAGAATACATGAGGACATCAGTGAAGACTAGAACTTAAGGGCTCTGAGTGGCTACTTGGTGAATGTCTCAGTAACTTTCTCACCCTCAGACACAGTACTCAACACTCACAACTCATGGAGGAGGGTTTGTTTGGGTCCAGTCATGCTCCACGGTACACAGACTTCCAGGAGAATCTGCATGGTAGGATACCTGCCATGAGGAAATCTCTGCACCTCAGAGCAGCCAGGAAGTAGAGAGAGAGGAAGGAGGCATATGGAGGAAGCATTAGATTTTCAGGTCACAGCCCCCAGTGACCTGCCAGACCCAGTCTCCTAACACAGTTAGCCATAGATTCACCAGTAGATTAATCCATTGATGGGTACGTCACCCCCATACCCAAACCAGCTGCCCAAAGCCTGGCCTCTGAACATGTAAGTTTTAGGAAGTGCTCTCCAGCCAAACTACAATAGTGAAGTTCTGTAATGGAGAGGAAGGAAGAGGCTCCTACTACGGATCCTCCACATTCAGGGAAGAATCATTAAGTGGCACTGTTACTGAATGATGCCAAAGGATGTTTAGGTCCTGTTGCGGTGGAAGGGAAAGCCCAGTAGAGCTTTGTGTGGCCTGCCCCTCCTTGTGCCCTGCTATGAAAAATGACTTCTGAAGAAGGAGAAGACACAATTAGAATCTCCCTGCTGAGCCAGGCTAGACTTCACAAGAAGTTCTCTGGAGAGAAGGACACCAAAGACAGGAGAAATTCATCCCTAGACAAGGAGCAGTCTCAACTGCTGACCGTGGGTTACCTGCAAGCTGGGAAGTCTGGGTCTAACACAGCCAAAGGCTGAGACTAAAGAGCCTTGTAGATGTGGGTATGATTTGAGAATAATGAGAGATGGCCAAGGAGATGGCTCAGTGGAGAATGAGAGAGCAGCAGGAATTACAAGAGCCAGCATTTTAGAGCTCAGGAGCTCCATACCAGCCAAAGAGCCCAGGCCAGTGGGAGAGTCTCTGCAGCAGCCAGGAAGTGCCACTGAGCTGAGGAAAGTCAGTTTTCAGCACTGCCCCTTGGGGAGGAGTGGCAGTTCTGGCAGACCAGTCCAACCCTCCAGTTATAATCTGCCTGTGTTTGGAAGTGGTACTGGTCTTTTTGGAAAGAAGTAAGACCAGGGTGCTTGGTGATCTCAGATGTTTATAAGAAATAAGACAGAAATGTTGGACTTCCTGCTAATGTCAACAGGAAGATATTCTGGAAACTAATGAGGGGGAGGGATGTATCTTTAATTTGCACCCCTTACCTCAAAGCTGTTAAAGTGGATTATATCAGTTTTATGTATTAAAGGAGACTTGATTAAACTCAATGCTAAGGATTATCTAAAAATAGGAATTAATAATAGTAGCAGCCAATACTTATTCAGGGTTTATAATGCTGAACTCTTTACATGCCTTAGTTTATTAATCATCACAAAACCTTATGAATAGAAAAACAACCCAAGTGTCCCCAGGCAGATCAACTGAGAAACAAAATGTGGCGTATAATTCATGGAATATTATTAAGCCTTACAAAGGGAGGAAATCCTGACATATGCTACAATATGAACCTTGGAGACATTATGTTAAGTGAAACAAACCATTCCAAATATGTACCATACGATTCCACTTTTATGAGGTAATGAGAGCCAACAAAAAAGTCACAGAAGCATAAAGTAGAATGGTGATGCTAGGAACCAGCTTAGTTTTTTCTTTTTTTTATAAATATATTTTTTGTTCATGACCTCCATTTGTTCCTAAAATTCATTGTTTCGTCTTATTTATTTGTTTTAGTGGAATCGAGGATTGAACTCAGGCCCTTCTGCTTGCCAGAGAAGTGCTTATTTCACTGAGCCATCTCCCCGGCCAGCAGCTTAGTTTTGCAAGATGAAAAAAACTGTGGAGATGGATGAGTGGTTGTGGTTACACAATGCTATGAATGAATCTAATATCACTGAATTATATACTTAAAATTGTTTCTAATGGTAAAGTTTATGTGCACTTTATCACAGTCTTAAAAATGGGGAACTCTAAGATATGGAAGTACTTTTAACCACCATTTTATAAATTAAAAAAACTAAGGTTGAAGCCAGGTGTGGTGTACATGCCTATAATTCCAACCTTCTGTGAGACAGGAGAATCCTAAATTCAAGCCCAGCCTGGCAAACTTAAAAAGATCCTGTCTCAATATAAAAAATTAAAATTTAAAGCCCAAGAAAAAGGTCCTGGGCTCAGTCCTCAGTAAAACAGACACACAGATATGCAGAGAGAGAGAGAGAGAGAGAGAGAGAGAGAGAGAGAGAGAGAGAGAGAGAGAGAGAGAGAGAGAGAGAGAGAGAGAGAACAAACCAAGGTTAAGAGACACTCAGATACCTTATTCAAGGTCACACATAGACACTGTTGAAATGAGAATTGGATGGCATGGCCAGTTGATTGCAAAGCTGATTCTTTCAAGCTCTGTACACACATTTTTCCTTGTAAAGATGAGAGGGGGATGAAATGCCACATGGTAACACAGTGGGTGGCACTAGAATGGGTAGGATATTGGACTGAAATACCAAAATCCTTTCTCTATGCTGTAGCACTAAGATTCTACTCTTTCTTCCAACCTCAAGAATTTGTGTGCTTCAGGTAACTGTGCAGAATTATTATTAAGATGAACTGTTACAAGTAGAAAACAAGCTCAGGAATTCTTCCTGTGCAATACAAAGGTCAACCACATATTGAGATGCATTGTAAGTCTGCAGGTCAAATTTCATGACAACATTTAAGGGAGTAGTATTTGTTTTTTGATGAGTCTTTATTACACACTTTCTATGCATATATATTGCTCTAGGTACTTGATGCAGCACAGTGACTTAAGTGGACAAAGATTAGGAGACAATAAGCACTTGCTCACAGCTGCAGCTTGCAAACAGGACAACAAGAGAGACCTCATGGAGGAGGTGACATATAAGCTGAGACCTGCAAGAGGTATGGGGGAACAAACCACACCAGAACTTGTTCAGCAGGGAAACAGCCAATACACAGGCCTAGGAAAAGAGCCTGCTTAGACAAACTTACTCCAAGGAGGATAGTATGATTAGGGCAGGACAGGGTGAATAGGAAATGAAGGGAAAAATCTGAGGGAGGATCACAGTCTTACAGGCCAGTGTGGAGCTGGCTTTCCATTTGGAGCTGGCTTTCCGTTTGGTGAGCTGGGTGGCAATGGCAGGATTTTCAGCCGAGAAGTGACATGATCTGACTTGAATAAATTAAAATGCTCTGTATTTAATATTGTTTTGACTTGAAAATATGCTATATCACTGAGATCATTGTTGCCTGGGAAATACAATTTACCCCTAAGTGAGTGTCTGCATGCCGAGCACCTCACTGGTCTTGTTTTTGGAGTAGAAGGAGACGGAACTGGGGGAGCTAAGTAAAAAATAGTTGTTTCATTTATTCAAAGAGCTTCTGGAAGGAATAACTAATAACAATAGCTATAAAGGTCATTGCAATGATTAAGCACTATCAAATGCTAACTACTAGTTAAAAATAAAAAGCCTGTCGCTATTCTTGGGCTTGAAGTCAGGACCTCTGGCTAGCCAGCCTGTCAGTGCTTTGGTACCTTTAAAGGACTTTTCCACCAACCTGTGTTATCTGACGGCTGCATCTTACATGTGCAGCTCTGGTGGAAGAAACTGTTTACTCTATGTGTGCTGCAGCAAAACACAACCTTGAGAGCAGAGGTCGATATGCATTTTTTTTTACTGTTGTTTTATTTTTATAAAAGATCATTAATTCTTATGTTGTACTTATAAGACTGCCCCCAAAGCATTGAGTTTTGTAGAGGGACACATGTACAAAGACCTTGCAGGGAGTTGTTTACACCAAACCAGCAAGTCACAGGAACTTTGCTTGAGATTTATCTGTGGGAATAACTGTGAGATATTGGCTTGCTGGTGCAGGTTTTGAAGCTAACACAGTGAATAGCTATTGTTCTAATAGAGTATCTGGCAGCTTGCACCCACATACACTGAAGACAACCTTCCTCTCCTGAATTAACTTATGGTTTTTACATATACTTCTGTTTATATATTAATTGTTAGGTGTACCCAATTTCTGGGTGCCTATGGAGGAGCTAAATTATATAAAGATATTTCAGTTTCTCTCCAAAAAGAGTTCCATTTGTCTATTTTGACAAGCCAGGCCACCAGTATCATTCACTTGTAGCATAAATGTTTAGTGAGATTCACAAAGGAGTGAAGTTAGTTCTTAAACATGTATCAGGTGCTACATTGTTATGATATGACTTTACCATCAGAACTTGCTCAAATAGATATTGTATTTAGTATTATTTTGCAGATGAAGAACTAAGATTTAAAGTTAAGTCACTGGCTTAAGTAACTTAATAAATATCATAGCTGGGACCTAAGTCTATGGATCCAGTTTCTGGTTTCCCACCTGGAGACCTGCCCTGAAAGAAACTATCATCTAGTGAGTAAAGCAAAATTTACATAGAAAAATCAATTAGGGAAAAACACAAGGAGGATGTAATCGAATGCTTAATTCACATGATCAAGAATCATTCATGAATGCATTGTGCAAACAAGTGCAAGTACCTACAAAGAGCAAGCTTCCAGAGAAAGCTCTTGCTAGGGTGCTGATGAAGCAGACATAACTAAAGAAGTAAAATTTCCTGTCATCACATACATGCCTCAGGTCATCCAAGATGACTAAGACAGACCCAAGGTCATAGGCTCAGCATGGTAATGTCCACCTCTGGATGCGTCTGAGTCAAAATCATGTTTTCCCCTAAAGTTTTGTGATTTTCAGGGTTACATATTTGGGGTGGGAGATGTCAGAATGTCCTAGCCTAAGACGTGAAAAAATAAGATATCAAATAATGAAGACAGCTGTAGCACCCATATCTAGCTAAAGTAAGTCTAGAAGGTGCTAATATTATTACCTGCTGATATCTTGAGAATCTTTGACTTCTAGAATGTTTTCTCCATTTCCTGTCATCCACTGACAGCTACACTTGGGAAGGTAACTGTGTTATAATCTTTCAGCTCTCAACTTCTCTACTCTGGCCAGCCAGCTGCCTAGCAGGCTCTGCCATGATGTGCTAGACACAGAAGTCAAGGCTAGAAAAGGAAGAGATTTGCTTGTACCTGTTTGCTCTCTGGTTGCTTCTGCTTGTCAGCACCTCCCCAGCCTCACTTCTTTCCTGGAAGTGGCAGTTCACTCCAGTAACAGTTGTGGATTCTAGATGCAGCTTTTTTAATACAGAGCCAGTCTCACTGTGTGCAACCACCCCATCCCCTAAAGCTTTTAAGTTTTAATAATTCTGACCTCTTTCCCACATCCCGTGGTCCTCAGGACTGGTAATTTACCTTTTCAATTTTTACCACCAGGATATCTTAATGCATCTGATATCTTTTCAGTTCTTTAATATCTTATTGAAGGGCTAGAAATGTGGTTCAGTGGTAGAGCTCTTGTCCTTCATGCACGAGCCCTGGGTTCAATCCCCATCTCACACACACACACACATTGTAAAAGTCCATGTGTTAAATTCTCTCCATTAAAATAACGGTTGCAGTTTCTGTCCCCAACTTACAAATCATTAATTTCATTGTTAATTTATATTAAAGCAAATTAGAAAGATATTTAATACACGTAAATTGTAATAAAACTGTTTAGAAAAGAAATATTTAGCTCACAACTGTATCTTTGCCTGACATAAGCTTACCGCTATAAACTGGATAAAGTCCAAGGTCCTCAAACAAGGCCCCAAATAACAGACTTTGCTCGCCTTCCAGACCTGGCCTCACACCCAGCCCACTATGGTGATTTTCACATGCAGAGTTTTGCCAACATAGTTTCTGTGCTCAGGGTTCATCTGCCGAAGGTCAGCTCAGCTGTCACCTCCTCTAAGATGCCTGTTTCCACTGTCTCGTTAGCAGCTAAGCACTGTCTGCTTCGCCCCTTGTGCTCCTAAGTGTAAAAGTGCTCTCCTATCAGGCCACAGGCTTCTCAGGACCAGTTTCAAGTCATATTCTATCACTGCTTTAGTCTTTGGCACAGCACTGGGCATTCAGTAAGCCTTTAATAAATGAAGATTTAGAATTGCCTCTAGTCTTGCCATTGTCCAAGTTTCTTGCTGTGTATTTGAGACACACAGCTGAAAGAACAAAACCTCAACATTTGCAGAATTTTAATCCTCTGTTTAGATGGAACACTTCTCCAAATACAAAGCTGTTTGTATGTCTTTGCATTAGATTATATCCTTAGGAAATGAGGACATTATACTTTCCTTAGTACAGTGCCAAGAAGAGCTGACATCACCATGAATGCAAAAGCTGTAGATGACAAAGAAGAAAAACAGTCCTCTTGGGCCTCTGCTAAAAGGAAAGTGGTTCCTCTAGGCACAGCAGAGCATGTTGCAGTTCTCTCTCACTTCATTTTTTTTAATTTTTAAGGGATAGGAGTCTCACTATGTCGCTCAGGCTGATCCCAAACTCCAGGGCTCAAGGAATCTTTCCGTCTCAGCCCCTAGTAGCTGGGACTACAGGCATCCATCATTATACCCTACAGGAGTAGTGTTTTCTAAAATCCTCTACAGCCAAATAAGTTCCCCATCTTGCAAGAAATTAAATGATTTATCTAATTGGAATCTACAACTCAGCTTTCCCCCATGACCAGATACAGGGACCAGGATGTTACTCCTGAGAGTAGCTGGCCCAAGAACCCTGGGATGGCCAAGGGTTTCTCTTGGGTGAAAGAACTGGCAATATTCCAAAATTGATTGCATCATCAAGGCAATAGGACTTATACTGCCCCACATCTGCCACACATGAGTGTGCTTGGATGTGTCTTCAAAGACTGAGGTTGCCAAGAAAGTGTAGGAAGCAACGGAAGTAGAAAGCAGCACTGTCCAACTCTGACCAAGGACACTGGGTAGCCAGCACTTTGGGGGTGGATCTGGAAAATAACAAAGGTTTTTTGTTCCGTTTTGTTTTTTTGTGTAAAAAGCAGTTTCTCTTTGGCTTTTCTAAAAAATGTATTTGGTTGTTACAGGGTCTCACAACACAGCTTGGACTTACAGTGATCTTCCTGTTTCTCAGCCTCCCCTGTGCTGGAATTACAGGCATGCACCACCCTGCTCAGACTCTGTGACCAGCTCAGCCTGCCCTAGGGGTGGGGCTGGCATGGCATGTGGTGCTAGAGATTGAACTGTGGTCCCTGCACTTGCCTAAGCTGGCCTAAGTCTGCTGAGCTATCTCACTGGCCCTCTTTGGTTTATAATCTATCTCTTGATCTTTTTCTACATAGATAATAAGTATCTATTTGCCTAGGGAAATGGTATGAGCCAGTCTGTCCAGAAAGAACTGTGTCTAAGTCAGAATGTTTTCACCCAGAAATGTATTCTCACATTTTAGCCAGGATAGGGATACAGTTGAATCTTAGTGAACACAAATGATCCTTCGCCCTACCTCAGGAGAAATTACATCTATCAGAGCAGACCTAACTTTGTTTTCAGGAGTCTCTGCTGAACAAGTGCGCACCTATTTGTTTTCACCATTCTAATGCGAAAGCTATGTAAATCTGATTGACTGTGAAAAATTAACTTGAGAGACCTGACTTTGATTTTATATTAGACATAACATGCAGAATGAATTTAATGTTTCCTAACTCAGTGCAAAGCACTTAAACAAGATAAAGCTTGAATATTTCTTTCTTGCAAAGTGTACAGTGCTTCATACAGGACTCAAGCTATTTTTAAAAAATACACAGGAGAAGGATAATTGGATGATGGGCTGTGTGTCCTTTCTTTATTGTACCAGATGCACTGTCCACCTCTCCACTCTGAGCATGGCCCCAGAAGACACTGTTCTTGGGCTCTTGTGGTTCTCAACTTCCCACTGGGTTCTGCCCAGGGGGAACACACAGAAGCTGGACCTCTGTGAGTTACCCATGGTTATCTGGAATGGAATCCCTCTCTTTAGAGTTGCTTCTTGTTGACTGTCCTTGATTTAAGGTCATTTCTTACAGGGCAGCCTCCTCTGTTAGAATCACCCCTTCTCTGTCCACTGGGGCTCAGTGGGAAGGCAGTTTTTCAGCTCCTGAGCCTTTGTTACTGTATAGTCCCTGTGCATTCCCCCAGCACCACCCACAACCGCAGCCATTCCCACACCCAACCATGCACATCTTTGCAGTTCCCTCATGAATAATGTCGTACCAGATTATCTTAATTTTAGTGTGCCATCTCTTTCCTGCTGGGGTCCTGACAAGGTAATACTACCCTGTTCAATACTGAGGGGTAGAAATATGCTAGTCTTTGACTGAAAATCCACTTTTCAGAAAGTTTGATAATACACAAGATTATCTCTATCCTGGCTAAAATACGAGAATACATTTCTGGGTGAAAAACATTCTGACTTAGACACAATTCTTTCTGGACAGACTGGCTCATACCAGTTCCCTAGGCAAATAGATACTTACTGTCTATGTAGTAAAAGATTGAGAGATAGATTATAATATGCAATCTTTAACATACTGTTCTAGTCGTGCCACCATGGAGCCACTACTGTACTAGGTATTATTTTTTAATTGTTGGATTATAGAGGGTTGCAGGAGAGGAGCTAGGGCAGGCAGGACAGAAACACTTGGAGGTGTCAGAATTTGCCAACCATTTACTAACCAACAAGGAAGGGTTTACTATTTTTGTAACTGGTGCATCCTAGCTGATGTTAGCCCAAGTAGTGTGCCTACCTATTTATGTGCACCTTTGGGTTATCACAAAGTTCATTTCTATGGTTACTTAACGTACTCTGAAAGCAGAAATGCAGGAAAAACATAAGCAGGGAACAGATGTTGCCTTGTACATATGATGAATGAGCAGCAAATTTTGCATTTCCTTACCCCCACCCCAAATGAACCAAGAAAGAACCAATTTTAAGCTGCTGGCAGAAAGGACAGAATATTGACAAGCTGAACATATGAACCAAATTTCAAAGGCTGCCCAACACTATTGGGCAATTTTTAGAACTGTGACATTTGCATCAAAGATTGTGTCTGTGCTGGGCATTTTACATCCCTTCTGACAGTCCTTTCAGTCCTGGACTTTGGTTCCTGAACTTATTTGTTTGAACATAGAAATAAAGCCCTGTTTGATCCTTAGTCACACACAAGAAGTTTTTTGATTTTTTCAGAGCTGTTTGTAATAATTGGTTATTCCTCCTCTGAAACATAATTATATCACATATTTTTATATTTCCTTCTGCTGCTTCTATGGTGACACCATTTTCATATCTCAAGTGATTAGTCATGAAAAGGGGCCATATGTCTGTAACACACACTATCTGAGTTTTTAATCCTGTTAGCTTAAGCCATGGACAATTTAATAAATTCCTATCTAATTCACTGTTTGCAAAAGAGGCTAACTAAACTATCTTGTTAATGAAGCATCAAATTTAAGAAAAGGAGACACCTAATGCCTTTGCCAAAATCTGAAAAGCCATTTTCGAGTATAGGACAATGGTTGAAAATGAAAACATGCTCGCAGTGCTGGACCCGCCTCTGGGGCACACTCAGACAGCAATTGAGACTGGGCGTGGTGGGACGCCTGGGATCCCAGCACTTGGGAGGCTGAAAACAGGAGAATCACTATGAGTCCGATCTAGTAGTGAGACCCTGAACATCCTGTAGACCCTATCCTAAAACACACAAGAAAAAAAAAAAAAAAGATACTCATCCTAGGAGCTGCCATTTCAAACAAGTAACAACATGGTGACATAACAGGCTTAGGAAATAAACATGGGATGTGTGCATACATGCTCAAGAAGCATTGACATACAGATTAAGATACAGAAGAAAATATTCTGGTAATCACAAATTGTAGTGTTGTATGCAAGCTACATATTTACTATGAATGTGGATGTCAGCTAATATCTAGAATATAGTTCTTTGATTGGTTCTTCTGTTTAGTCTTCTATTCACAAGGCTAACTAAAGGATGATCTCCTGTCATGTTATGAAGATATGATGTTCAATGTTTATTTGTTGATTGTTTATTTAAAATAATATATGAAACCTTTCAGCAGAAATGTATTATAACGAGGTATGAAAAGTAAAGCTGTATTAATATGCTGAACTGTAAAGGGCTCAACTCAACAACTTCTAATACTGCCAGTCCTACAGAAAGTCCACTACTATTATGGACTACTGGATGATTTTGGAATATTTTGCTGATTTCACACACCTACAATATTTAAATGACAATGGAATACCCATCTCTGACAAAACTAAAGAAGAAAAGGGGATACACATGAAGGACCATTTTGTATCTGTATATTCAAAATAGTTAGAATAGATATACAGCTATTTTCTCTTAATTCAATGAGAAGAAAGATTTGTACTAATTGTGTTTGGACAGGATATCATGTCTACATCTTGTACTATGAATAACCAGATTGATGACAACAATATGCAATGTATTAATTATTGTAACTGTCCTACTAAGCTGTTTTGAAAATGTCTCATTGCTATTTGTTTCTCAATAAAATTAATAAAAAAATTAAAAAGAAAAAAAAATAAAATAATATATGAGATTCATAAAACAAAAGAAATGAAAACATTTCTCCCTATTAAAGAAAAACACTACGCCATAGCCCTTTAATTAAACCACCTCTGGAAACAGAAAGGAACAGAGAAATACTATTAATTAATAGTTCCAATCGTTCTTCCCTGTGGACATTAGATAGGTCTTCAAGAATTAATTAGAATAACAGTAATAAAACAAAATTATCAAGCTACATCTATTATTTTTCCATCTTATAAACATTTCTGGAAAAGATGGGTATTTGGTCCAGTTAAATGAGCAAACAAATTCTTTCAGTGTATCTAAGTATACGGTGTCAAAATTCTCTGAGAACCATGGCAACCCCAAGGGTCATTGTTAGTCTCCCCTGCCAATGTTTCAAAACACACCACATAAAAGATCCCAAGGCATGGAAATAATAAGTAATTTTGGTTTCTTGTAGAAAGTTAGTTGTTCTGGGAATAAAATGTACTATTACCCCACCTCCAAGTGGGAAAACTCAATCAAACTGCAGTAAAAGCATAATGTGAAAAGAGGCAACAAAGTAAACCCTTCACTTCTAATGCCTCTGACAAGTGACTGCTGACCACCCACAGAGACAATTACAGAAACTCCCACAATCCATTACTTCACACAAGTGAATTCCAATTTACTGCTAAGGAGCAAAAGCTATAAATTTTCCTCTGCATGTGCTGTCCTAGCAAATCTGTGACCAGAAGACACCAACATTGCCTCTGTAACAGCTTTGGCTCCCTGTCTGACACTGCTTCCTTCAGTCTTGGGGCTACCTTTCTAAAGTAGCCCCAGGGGACTTTTACTCAGAAGCAGACAACAATCAGTTCAATAGAAAGGCATCAAACCAGTTTGTTTTGTAAGTTAAAAAAAAAAATACTGCTGATATTACAGTCTCAAAAAGTTCAGAGACTGAGCCATCTGGAATCTCAGTGTGGACTGCTTATAATTACCACAGAAGATCAGGGAAGTGTAGAAGTCAAAGGGACCCACAAGGTCTTCTGTGGGACAGCCAGCCCCACACTGAGATCACTTCTGTGTCCTTCTACATGGACATGAAGAAGTCATCCGTGTGGATGACTGCACAGTCCAGCAGGCTTTTGTGACATAATCCATCACAGCTTGAATCAAAGCGAACAGTTAGTTGTTCACAAGAATCTAGAACTTCCATCCTTGTAACATACCTTTTGATATTCATTTTTTGTTGTTTCACAGAATTAAAAAAGCCCAATCCCCTTCTCCCATACAGCTCTTTATGGAGTCAATCCAAATTAACAACTGTATTCTGCCTGCCTCTACTTGATCAAACACAGGGTATCCAAAATTCAACATCACATGGTGGCGGGACACATACAATTAAATTCCATATGTGGGGGCAATTGCTATACATACAATACAAAGTCATCTAGTAACCATTTTTAAGGTTTTCATTTCTTTTATTCACAGCAATATAAACTTTTGTTCCAACAAAGTCACAGGAGATGCAATATAGAAATCAAATTGCAGCAGAGCTTCTGTGGTAGAAATGAGATGGGAGCTCAGGACCTCACCCACCAGCCTCCCTCTATTCCCTTAAGAAGCCCTAGACATCCATACGGAGCCTCAGGGCCCTGTGCAACACAGGGCAAGAAGCATTGCTCTGGAACTCAGAGGGTGAAAGCAATCTGATGGTCAGAGGTGGCGTATTGGGAGTAAAGGAGTAAAGAGCAGTAACGGAAACTTCCCTCAGATAAGTGACTAGATGGTGAAGAAGGAATAAGGTAGAGCAGTGAGAGCAAAGGCAAGGGCATTCACTGTAGGGAGCTCAGAGAGAGTGACTTGGATGAAGTTAGAAAAGTAGAAGTAAGGAATTTGTATTTTCCTTAAAGGAAAAGCCATTGAAAGTTTTTTACGACAAAGAGTGATATGAGATTTGTATTCTATAAAAGTAAATAAGGTGATGATATGGAGCTTAGCATACAGAATGGGATATACTAATAATAATTAAGAAAGATGATAGCTTGCTGAAATGATATTTTGGGAATAGAATTAATAAAAACTACTGGCTGGTAAGCTAAAGGAAAACCCTAAGATAATACTAAAAGTTTTTATACATTCATTCATTTGCTGACAACCTACCCTTGCCAGGCACAATGTAGTGAGGAAGAAAGAGATTTTGCCTTCAAGAAGGTTACAGTCCTGGTAAATGAGACACACAGGCAGTGAAGAGAAGCCCAGCACAGAGGGTTACTGAAAATCTACATTCCTGAAGGTAGGAGAACATGAAAGAAGGGGTGTATCCTCCCACCCTTCCCTCCTACTTGATTTCACCTTCTTTCCAGCCTACCTTTCTGCACAATAGGGATGGGAAAACTAAATGCTACACATTCTACTTTTCTTGCAGCTCCCTAAAGGACCTTGCATCTGCCAAACAGAAACAAAAACTGAAAGCTTTGGAAGGGGGTGTGGCCACCATGAGGAAGAGGCCCTGTGTCCTTGCTGCCCGGTTTATACAGGCTGGAACGGCTTCTAATGTTTCAGTGGCAGTGGTACCAACGTCTGGTCCCTGGGTATACTGCAGCTGTGGATCTTGGCAGAGGCAGCATGAACCTAGAGCTAAGGATTATAGAGACGCCTTCCTTATATTTTGGCTTCCTAATCATGGTAGAGGCAGCAACTTTGCTCGACTAGTTCTGCAGAGTTAATTTAGAACTTGCTCTTGGAAACCCTGCCTACAGCCGGTCCTCTAACCCTCCCAATAATTTTATAGGCACCTAATCCTCCCTAGTTTCTTAAAGCTAGCTGAACAGATTGTTAGCTGCAACTAATTCCTAACTGAATGAATCAAAGGAATATTTTCACACGGGTTGAAGGTGATCAGGAGAAGCTTCCAGGAGAAGATAATGCTTGGATAAACTTTAAAGGGTGAGTATAATTCAGGCAAACAAGGAAGCAGGCACATTCTAGGCAAAGCCAGTAAGGTAAGAGAGCAAACACTGTGCTCAAAGAATAGCATAGAACTTACAAAGGGGAAGGCTAGAAGGGGAAGAGAGAAGGGCAGGTAGGGGCACATTCAGGGAGTTTGAGTTAGGCTAAGCAGTTGGAGTTTCATGCATAGGAGTTATTGGAAACTGTAAGCAAAGAAATAATATAAGCATATTTGCAATGTTTAAGACATCTCTTCAGAATTGTGAAGTATAGATTGGCACAGCTGGAGTGTAAAGTAGGGAGACTTCATCAGAAGAGAATTGCAATAATCCTGGCAAGAAATACTGAAAACTGTGAAATGAGCTAAGAGATGGTAGAAGCAAAATGTTGGGGCAGATTTCAGTAGCAATAAAGCAGCAGAATCTTGAGGTAGCACCTTCTTTATGCACACAGTACAAATGTGTAGCTGTGGTTAAGTTGGTCAGCGTGGGAACAGGTCTGTTCATATTCAAACCTGGTTCTGTTACTTGGTGTGTGATCTTTAGTAAGATATTTCATGTGGCAAAGATTACTGCACCATTCACAAAAGTCCTTAATTTTTTTTCCTTCTGAGGATATAAGTAGATCATCTTTCCTAGTCTGCCTTGCAGTGAGTACAATGAGTAACCACATGATTGAGTTATGGCTGCTGGAATGCGGGTGGAAATTATACCCCTTCCAGGACTGACTTGTAAAAAACTGCACAGGGCCCCGCATCCCAATCCTCCTGGCTGCTAGCCTGATATGAATACCCAGGGCAACCTTGGAAACCATGTTAGGGACAGCAGGGTCTCTACCTATGAATGGCATGGAGAGCCCAGCCCAGCCCCCAGTGTTGCTCCCAAAGAGATTTTCTGTGATTAAGAAATAACCTTTATGTCATTAAGGAATAATCTTCTCTTTGTTAATCCAGTGAGATTTCGGGCTTATGTTACAGCAGTTCATTTTACCCTAAGTAATATACTTAACTTCACATGTACCTCTCCAGATAATTTTAGTACCTACCTTAATAGTCCTGTTAAAAAGGATTAAAGAAGAATCCATGAATGAATTAGTATAATAGCAATGACTATAAAGTGTTTGAATGAATAGAGCTTGGCAAATGGTTTATTATTTATTCTTCTATGAAACTTGATATTAATTATTATTGTCTTTTATATACAGTGTAATAGAAGGCTCTTATGCACATTAAAATGTCCATTCTTTATAGCCTGAAATTCCACCAAACCTTTTTGTAAATCAATGACTTCTTCTTTTAGGGATATTTTCCATGATTAATTATTACATTAACATACTTATATGTTTATAACTAAAAATCTATAAAACAGAAAAGTTATAAAGAACCAAAATATTGCTCATCTATAATTTATCATCTGGAGGCACATACTGCTAGCATTTCACACACAAGTTTTTACCTATTAAGTGAATATATAAAATATATAAAAGAGAAAGAGAATCAAAACAGTAAAAATACCAAACTTGGTTGCTCTTTCCACTATTTTGTATTAAACAGGTTCCTATGTGTTCAAATAGGCTTTGAAAAGATGGTATTTGATGCATATTTATAGATGTATACAACTTATTGAACTATTGTACGGGTGTTAAAATTTATCTACTGTTTGTATAAGAATGTGTAGCTCTAGAACAAATCACTTGGTACATAAGTCTTTGCCTCTCTAATAATTAGTCTCTTCTACTTTTATTTTCTTTCATATGAGCATCTTCAAAATACAATTTTTAAAATTAATTTTAACTATTACTTATTTCATCTTGATTTATGTTTTATAATTTTAAACTATTTCTTTTTTCTTCTTATTTTGAAAACAAAGGTGCCCTTTTTTGTCCATAGGTCTTATCTCTGAAACTTTTGTGTTAATACATGTTATTAGATTGGTGTTTTGCAGAAAGAAAAAGAAAGGTTGTATTCTAAATCCAAGAAGCCAGGGGTAAAAAGAATCATGAGAAGGCAGGAGTTGGTGGAGAAGAACAGGAAGTAGAAATGAAGTTAAAAAAATAACATCTCTGCCTCAAAATTCCACATATGGGGAGCCCTCTCTTTCTGAGGTCCCAAGCAACCCTAGTAGATTAGCTATCATATTTCTTCCTTTTATAATCCATCAGATGCAAAAAGAATGTGAAGCATTTACAAACTGAACTCATGCTTGATTTTTTTGTAGAGCGTATAGAAGTATTAACAACAGTAAACAATGAAACAAAATTTTCACCCTGGTCCACCGGCTCCCTGAATAGTGTGGGTCAGTGCCTGTAGATAAACTCTTAATGGTGTCCTCTGTCTCTGGCAGCTCAATCAATGCCTGCATTTCAGAATAAAGAGCTATAATGCCCCTTTACTCTGTGGATCTTGGCAAAAATGGTTGGAAATGCAGCTCACTGCCTTCTTTGAAGGATTCTACCAATTATGATTTTTATATTCCCACAGCTGAAGTGCAGCACACGCGTCTGTGACTTAAGCAGACTTGTGCGGCAGTTATATCTAAGGAAAATGCTCTTTCCACTCCTTTGCATTTACGTCTGTGCTGCTACCTGTCCTCTCGGGTGAGGATCTAGCCACAGCTATTTATTGGAGTGACTATGGGCTTCCCCAAGTCTGGCATGAAAATGATGAACACACACCACTTTTCTATCTGGCTGAACACAAAGGATGGTCACTCTCAATTATATCCTCTTTAAATAAAAGGGTGACAGCATAGGATACAATCAAGGTCTCAGCAGGAAACAGATGGCATACTCAAATTAGGATAATTCCGAGTGCTTAATGAAGGGACTATTTATGAATGCATCGACAGGGTACAGGGAAACCACAGCCATAGTGTAATATCCCAAGGCTAGTAAGGACAAGGGTGGTGACCAGCCACAGCCTAAGCACTTTAAGAGACCGAAAAAGAAAAGAACTATGTGGAAATGGCTGAGGATTTACCACAGGGAGGGATGCAGCCAGCCCTGGCTATGCTGAGGAATAAACACCGTCACTCCCTTCTCCCCCACCTCCTGCTAGTATCTGTTTCTGTGGAGCCAGAACCCTAGCTGCAGGAGAGGGCAGACAGGGCAGAGTGAGAGACAGCAGAGCAAGAGAAGGGCCACGGAGAGGCAGAGAGAAGATAGCTGGGGGAGGGGAGCAACCCAGAGTTAAGGCAGGGTGTGCCAAATACACGAGGCCTGCTGGACACTCAGAGGAGCTGTTCTGGGCCGCTGCATCTATGCCTGAGCTGGAGATTCGCACTTGGAACTCAGCAGGCTTTTTCAAGCCCTCAAGTCTGAAGATAATCTGAAAGGGCATAAAGTGGGTAAGATAAGGACTGAGGGAAGACATGAGGTGAGGCTAAGAGGCCAGAGAAAAAGGAACACTCCAGAGAAACTGTGGCCCTGTCTTTATTATCAAAAGATATAAACAACAGTGCCTCCATCTTAGACTCTACTCCACCCTAGGCAGCCCCACTCCTCACACTGAAGTTATGGGGAACACCTAAATTTTGAGAACTTAACTGCAGGCCAAAGCTAGTTTACCAATAGGCAAGGACTCTCTGCTTGCCCCCACCCTCTCAAATCCTTCAGATCCTAATGCAGTTTAAATGAGCCAATCCAGGTAGACTGTGAACCTTCAAACCAGCCAGTGGGAGGAAGTTTAGCTGCTCCTCAAGGTTAGGGCTTAAAACCCCTGCTTCCTTGCCACTCAACTTGCTTGCTGCTCAGCTCTGGGTGCCCTGTGCCCTTGTGCAGAATTAAATTTACTTTGCCTTGAGCCCTCTTGCTTGCTGCCTGAGTGTGTCCTTTCTGGCATCAACAATTTCCAACAGGCAGTAGGCACTGGAGGGAGGGAAGGAGGACACTCCATGTCACAGGTAACTCACAGGGACCCTGAGGAAAAGGGATAGATGGTATCACACCGGGAAACATTTCACCCAGTGCTAGGGAGGAGTTGTTGAGGTCAAACTGGAGTGAAAGTATGTTGGAGAATGGGAGTGGAGGAATGGAGGCTGTTGGAACAAACCTTTTAAGAGATTTTTGCTGCAAAGAAGAGAAAGCAGATGGGAAGGAGCAAGGGAAATGGAGTCAATGAAGTGTAAGTGTGTGTGTGTGTATGTGCGTGTGTGTGTGTGTGTGTGTGTTACTTGTAGCTGAACCCTGGGTCTTTGTATTGAGCTACATCCCCAGTCCTTTTATGCATTTTTTATTTTGAGACCAGCTCCCACTAAGTTCCTAAATTGCCCAGATTGGATTTGAATTGATGGTCCTTCTGCCTCAGCCATCCAAACTGCTGGGATTATAGGTGTGAGTCTAGCTGGGGTTGACATTTAAGAAGGGAGAAATGGCATGCAGCTTGTTCCTTGATTGGAGTGATCCAGGGAAAGAAGCTGAAATGGTGCTAGGAGAGCTGACCCAGGAGGGCGCAGCACCCTAAGTTAGGGGGCAGCTGCCCCTCAGCTCCAGTCAGTTGTTGCCAGGCCTCCACTTTCTGAAGAAGCCAGGAGTTGATGTTATTTTTCTTTTTTAATAAAAAACATGAAATCCCTTGATATTTAAACGTTGACAGGTAATGAAGACTTTTTTTTAACTCCATGAAATCCAAACAAAAGTCAGGCTTCCAGTTAGTAACTTCTCCTGTGTGGCAAAATCGGACCCTTTCCATTACTTATCAGATGTGGCCTCCTGTTGGGGGACCTCTCCAAGGACACTGGCTATTTAATCTCTACATCTTTGAACTTGGAAGTGCTCTGCGGTGGTTCTTGGCTAGGGTTGCTAATGATACACTCCCTGTCCGTTTCATAAAGGGCAGCGGAACTGAGGTTGCCAGAGTCAGCCGCACATCCTATACTTAAATCCTCACAGTTACACTGAGGCTTCACATACGCCCTTTACCTCCTCTGTCCTTCTCCTCACTAAGGAAACTGACTATTATCTGCAAGCCAATGCAAATAAAGGTCACCAAGAGACACTTGCAGGCCAAACACAGAGTGTTGGCATGCAGTAGAAGGGCTGATTGTTTGAAGGCTCCCAGCTAATAAAGGAAATGCCAATCAAAGGGGGCCCTCTGGCCTGGTTCAAGCTCAAAGGGAGCCCTAGCTGTCAGTGGAGGCCCCAGGCAGGACAGTATTAGGATCGCTGAGCACCTGCACTGAAAAACTGCAGAGCCTGGGACTTGACAGTCCTTCACAAGGGCCTGGAGAGGACACAGGAGTGCTGACTTTGCAAATGGTTGTCGTCCCCAAGAGGCAAGAGTGAAGAGGAAAGCCATCTTGGACGAGGGGACTACTACATTTTTATACTCATGAGACTAGTTTTTATAAAAAGGTGGACCTCTAGGCCTTTCTACTTCTTACACTGCTAAATTCTAAAACAGAAATGTTCCCCTCTGTCATACTAAAGCCTGTCTGGGAGGAAAAAGGTAGGGGAGGAGGTCTTGAGCAGGCCCAAAAGAGAAAAGAGAGTTTCCGTTACAAACCCTTTTGAGGCTGCGGTGTGTCTCAGTGGCAGAACACATGCTTAGCCTACGTGAGGCCCTGGGTTCAATTCCTAGCACCAAAACTAACAATAAAAACACCCCCAAAATACAATAAACCACTTTTAAAGTTCTTGGCCACAGAAACTAAAATAGTTCTCCTCTGAAAAGGAAATGGGGTGAGGGCATTTCTCAAGTGCTCCCTACTAGAGCAAGACTCTGGCAAGGCAGCAGTAGTTACAAGCAGAGGTTATCAACCTCTTCAGGTACCCATATCAAAGTAGAATAAGATAGGAAAACCCCAAACACATGAACAATATTTAAAGCAAAGCTAGATAAATCCTAAAATATACATAAGTGGGTGGGAACAAACTACTAATACTTGCAAGACCAGCCTGGAAGCCAGCAATGCAGGAGGAAGAAGAGGAAGAACAGGAGCTCTTAGAGTGGGGGCCTGAGGAAAAATCCCTGTGACACAGATGACAGGTACTACTGGAAAAGGCGAGGAACAGCAGCTGGAACTGTCACAGCAAGTGAGTACAAGAGGCCTGTAATAAGGACTAAGGCAGGCCCTATACAGATGCCCAAGTTGGCTTAGGCATCTCTTCTAAGATGAAGCCCATGATGGGGAGAAGCTTTTGGAAGCACAATTAAAATGGACTAGAATAGGGACAGTGGAGACAAAGGAATCAAAGTTCAAACCAAAGGAGGGTAGGGAAATAGGGCTGAGATAGCTCAGAAAGGAAGCTGCTGGGTATTGTACTACCCAAAACAACAAAAGAGAGAAGTCAGTGAAATAAGCAATGCTTTTATGAACCCTGTCTCTTTGTAAATCTCAGAGAAGCTAACTTCACTAAAAATGAACTGCAGAAAATACTGTTAGATACCACATAAAGATATTTTAAAGAAGAAAACAAAGAGTTGACTAACATTCTACAGGCAAAGAAACATATCTACAGAACAGTAAAACTGTAAACTAATACTTGAAAATGAATTAAAAGATGTTAGGAAAATAATAGAAATCATAAAAATCAAATGGTGGCGCATGCCTGTAATCCCAGCACTAGGGAGGCTGAGGCAGGAGGATTGTTGTGAGTTCGAGACCAGCCTGAGCTACAAAGTGAGCTTAAGGCCAGCCTGAACTGCACAGTGAGACCCTGTCTCAAAAAAGACAAAAAAAAAAAAAAAAGAAAAATTTAAAAAATGAAGTGTAAGAACTAAAAAAAAATGGGGAATAAAAAATTCAAAATTTCAAACTCATTGGCTCATTTGTCTTTTGAGTATCTTAAATATATTATTCCATTTCCTTTTGACAAAAACCGTTGTGGAGAAAAATGACTGTGTTTATAACTATGTTTATAAATTAAAAGAAACATATGAACAAAGACATCCAATAGCTAATGTCTTAAGAGAAGCAAAATAGGCAAAAGAAACATTTTTTAAAAATAAAAATGATTTAAGAGAAAATGAAAACTATCAATGATAAGCAATAAATAATGAATGTTTTAATAATGAACATCCTTAATAGAAGAAAAGTCAAAGTGAAGGGATAGGACAAATTCTAAAAATTTTTTCTGGGAATGCAGGTGCATGCCTGTAATCCAGTACTTAGGAGGCTAAGTCAGGAGGATCACCACAAGTTTGAAGCCAGCCTGAGCTACATTGTGAGTTCCAGGACGGCCTGGAACTGTTTCAAAAACCAAAAATAAATAAATAAAATAATGCTTTCTTTTCTAAATTTAAAACAAAATATTTGGAACCATGTATTGAAAAAAAAAATATAGCAGTTACCTGAGAACATCTGCCCAGAATGATCAGTACCAAGCTATATTCTAATAAAATAACAATGGTGTTAAAACAAAACAAAACAAGCAGGAAAAGAGGAAGGGAGGCAACAGAAAAGGAGTAGTCCTTTTGGGTGCCTAAAAAAGAGCATGAAACTTTGAAGAAGTTACATAGTCATTTTTCTCTACAATGCATTTTGTCAGAAGGAAATAGAATAATATATTTAAGACACTCAATGGACAAATGAGCCAATGATTTTGATATCCAGCAAAGCTGTCTTTCACATATGAAATGCAGAGACAAATTTATTCTCATGTAAGGACTCAAGGGTCTTTCCTGAGGAATAAGTTTCTGTTATGCAAAATGTCTAGGGTGGCAGTGACCTGTGGAACTGATACCAGAAGGCTACGAAACAATATAAAATATGACCACTGAAAAATGGAAGAAGGAACAGATTCAAAATACATATGCAAATATACCATGCACATGATTTCCTAGCTCTGTCCATGGAAAAGGCCTGGAAATAATGACAGGCTAATCCTGTAGTGCAGAGCGACATTACCCAGATAGAGGTTTTCTTTTTTCTTTTAATTAACATTTTATTTATTTATTTGTTGCCATGGTACCAAGGATCAAACTCAGGACCTTGAGCTTGCTAGGCAGGAGCTTAAGCCACTGTGCAATCTCCCCAACCCCTAGAGTTTGTTTTTGACAGCAGGTCTTGCAATATCACTCAGGCTCTCCTCAAACTCCTCACCTTCCTGAGTACTGGGATTTATAGATGTGCCCCACCAGGCCTGGTTCAAGTTATGGTCTTGAAATATAAATTCTTGCTAAAAGAACTGGGGCTTATTAGAGAGATATTAAACTCCACTGCAGCACAGGAAATGCACAAACAAGCCTAGAACATCTTGTTACAGCAGAGACAAAGTCAGGATATGGGTTCCTTTTGCTGGGCTGGAAGGACCTATGTTTAGAATGTGGCAACTGGAAAGGGGTGGATGACAAAACTCCATACCTTCACTGGTTTCAAGAATGTCCACCTCAGAATAATTCATTATGTCCCATCATTGTCTTGCATTGTTTTCTATAGCTGTGCTTTATCTTTTAATGATAATAATGAAAAGCTCCCTAAACTATAATAAAATGGTTTGGTCAATCTGGCTGGCAAATAGGCCTCTTAGAAGGGAGTTAACTTCTAAAGCTTGACATCTGGAAAATAAACAGTCGGAGCAGAGGCCCTTTAATTGCCATTAAAGATAAGTAAAACATAGTCACAGTAGTGTAGAGACAAAGAATATAGCAGACTATATTTTATTTACTCATTGCTGGACAAAGAAAATAACTCACTTTCCTCTTCAGTGGGTTAGGGTGTAGTGAGTGTGGTAAAAGGGAGGTTTAACACATGAAGGAAAAAGAGAAAGAATTAAGATTAAATTCAATGATGAGACAGGCGCCGAGCTTGCATAGGATGGGACCTCCCCACCTTTTTGTGGGTGAAGCAGTTAGGCTTGAAAGATGGGAGTGATTCTGCCCCCCCAAACAAAACTGTCCAACCAAGAAGCAAGGTACCTTTCCCTGGACACCAGGGGACCCCCTGCACATTTTTCCATTTCCCTCGCCCTGTAGGGAAGGAAGATATTTGAATCCTCCTGAGAAAACTATTAATTAATGTACCAGATAATTGTTATTTTTATATCAGGAACTGTGCAAAAGTACTTTAGTTGAGACAGGTCAAGAAAGCTCAAACTAATTTCACAGATACCTTTTAGAGAGGATTGTAAATGGTTGAGGACAGGAAAAGGGGTATATGACCTTCTAGAAAAAGCAATGGATGATGTTCCAGTACTGGCTATCAAATCTTGTTTCATTTACCACTATGGTCAGTTCAATTGGGTATACTGTGTTATGGTTATCTAATTCTCGATCATTTAATGGCTTTAAAAATCCATGAAAAGGAAGCATTTTATCCAATTAAACAAAATTTCCCATCACAAAAGCCTATTAGCCACTAGAACAGATTCCTCCCACACAGGCCAAAACATCTATTCAGAACTCTGTACAGTGAAGGTGCACACGAAGAAAGTTGGGTCACAGAGATGTCAACAAGTGTCTCCCAGGAAGCTCATGCTTGCGCTGGTCCATCAGTGCCCAGGTGTGCTGGCCAAGAAAGGGAGGCTGGAGAGCATGATGGTTGGCACATAGGCATGATTTCAGTTCACAGCCTGGCCTTTGTCACTTATGAGCTCTGTGACCTCAGGCAAATTAACCTCTCCACATGTTCATTTCCTTGCTTTTAAAATGTGGTAATAGGAACATCTATTTCATTAGGTTGTTGTGAGTATTTAATACAATGATGGATGTAAAGGGCAAAATATCTGACACTCCACAGAACTTACTGTGAGTTACTTCATTATTATTAGCATCACTATGACCCTGGAAGGTAATGCAGACCAGCGGTTCTCAAAGTGTGATTCTCAAGCCAGCACCAGCTTCTGCTTCACCAGTGGACTTGCTGGAGATGAACATCCACCTGCTTAAAGCCTAGGGCTCTGAATTAGAGCTGTTGGATGGGGCTTGGGAATTTGTGTTTTCACAAACCCCCTAGTAAGTCCAGGCACTTTAGAGTCTGTGAAGCACTGATGTAGAACAATCTAGGTTAAAGCCTCTTGCAAACTTTAGCAGTCAAGGGCAAGTTTGAGTGTTCTAAGAAGGATGCTAAAATCCTACTGTGTTATTGACTGAGGACAATGAACTTGAAATCTAGCCTTGATTCTACCAGACAAAGGTGCTGAAAGGAGAATTACTGCCCGACGCCTCACTAGCCTCCTAAGCGTATTGCGGGCAGGGATTAGTTTGCCATCCACTTGTTCCTAAGCATTTCCTACACTGTCTAACAGGTCATAGACACTTGATAAATATTCATTGCCTGAACCGTGAATGAAGGGTTAGAAGGCTAGAGACGATTATAGTATTCAGTCATCAGATAACTCACATCTAAAGCAATCTAATTTAGCATTTTGTTAAAAATACTCCCTGGAACTTAGAGAACACTCATCTCTTTGGCACACTCATCTCTTTGGCTTAGTAAGCAACTTAAACATATTTTATTAAAATATCTGCCTTCCAGTTGAAATAGGAAAACAGATTAAGAGTGGTTTTAAAACCTCAAATTACTAAATCCCCATAAAACTGAATTTGAAACAGTATGCAGTTAGCCCTGAGGTTAAGGAGGTAACCAAAAGAAAACAAACAGGAATGAAAACTTTGAGCTGTGGCTTTAACTCCAATTCTGAGCGCCTAGATCCTGGAAATAAAGAGAATAAAATTACTTTCCCTCTCAATATGTGTATGTGTCTGTATAGACAGCAGAAATACAAATGATTGTTTCTACCCTGAAGCATGAGAAGATCCAGATTAACCGAAGGAAGATAAACAGACTAGACTGAATATAAATTATTAAAGCAATGATATATAAATTTTGTCTTAGGAAGGTTTCAATAATTGAATATTTCAATTAATTCTCATATCTCATTAAATATGCTTGCTGTTAATTAAAGTGTAACATGTTTTGAAGTAGAAGTTATACTATTGCGTTAAAATGCCATATCTCCATAGAGGAAAATATCTTTTCCATAAAGAATTAGCACATAAAACTAACAACTGTAGTTTCAGGTAACATAGAAAAATTAAATGCAGTCTGGCGCCAATTCACAACTATGGATTATATAGAAAAATATTAAAGTAATAAGAAGGTGCCAAAGGCAATATTTCCAGCATCATCCATATTTATTTTACTTCTTGTATTTGACCATCTGTCACTGTGAAATAGCCCTAAAAGAAAATGAATGACATTATCAATATTCTCAGCAAAACATATTTGGATTGATCAACGTAAGAGCTTTTGTCACCAACCTTGGAGTTTGATCTTCTAGCTCTGGATATCATACCTCTTGGAGAATTGACATACAGAATACAAAGGGACCCCAGTTTTTACAGGAAAAAAAAAAGACTGAGTGACTGGCAGTAATTCCTTGGTGGTACTTGATGAAATAATGCAGAGTTAACTAATGAATTAATAAGGCTGTTAAATCCATCATTTTTTAACTCTTGGCTCAGGAATGACAAGAGACACTCAGGCACTAGAGCACTGTGACACTAATTTGTAAGTAGGCTGAGAAAGTCAAGAGACATCCCAGAGAGCTTAGCATTGCATCAAGAAGACCTTAGTGACTCATTCATTCATTCACTTTTCCTTAATTTTACACTTGGGTATACCTTAGCTGTATTTAGTATTTCAAAAGTGGGACCATTGAGGTATTTACTTTTCTCTGTGTCCCATTAGCACTTTTCCAATAACTGCAGATTCTTAAAGGATTTCATTCTTGTAAAACATTTGTGACTTCTGTTTTTCTCTCCAATCTTTTAAACTATTCCCCATTTGGGGGGGGCAGTATTTTTGAGATAGAGTTTCACTATGTAGTCCAGGCTGGCCTTGAACTCACAGCAGTCCTCCACCTTTAGCCTTCTGAGTCATGGGATCACAGACATGTGCTCCCACATCTGTCTCTCCATTTAAATTATACAGCTTTTATCTTTTATTTTTACACTAAAAAGGTTCTTGACACACTCTAGCATGGCCTTCACAACCGTATGACAGTGGAAAAAATTGCAATACTCCTTATTTTAAAGAGAAATCTTGTCTGCCAAACATTCAAAATAAGGAATTTGTGTGCTGATACACACAAAAGGTAGCTAAGGAAGAACAAAACACTTCCATCTCCACCATTGTGTCAGTGGTACTGCAAGTTCCAGCTCCCAGCTGTGCAGACAGCTGCCTTTCTGACACTGTCGCTCCAATGGTGCAGAGATCTGCCAGGCCGGTGTGCACGTGCGCACTTGGCCCTTGCTACCATTTGCTACTGTTAATTTATAAGGTGGCCTTTTAAGAGTAGGCCTTTGTGCAGGTTCTCAATCTAGAGGTCCATTCATGAGAGATGTATTTTCTTCATGCCTGTTGCGGATGCCAATTAGTGTCTCAAACAGCAACAGACAATTGCAGGTCCTTTTAGACTCCCATAGTGTGGTTAGACACTCTCCTCATTCTCCACTCACTCCCTCTCTCCTACTCTTCCCTTGATGTCTAGCATGTGAAGGAACAATTTTTTTCTAGATTTTTTTTTATTCATATGTTTCCAACACAAAATGATTACATTCCTTCTGAAGAACTGGTACATATACCTTGTTCATCTTAATTATTTTTTAACCCTTTGTTATCTCTTAATCTTCTTCCTGTACGAGAAAGATCTATCTCCTTGATATCTATGCTTTATTTTGTTCTTTATTTATATTTTTGGTTTCTTACATAAGAGAAATTATACAATATTTAAGCTAATGTGCCTGATTTATTTCATTTAATGTTATGGAATCAAGGCATATCCACTCTTCTACAAATAACTCAAATTTATTATGGAGGGAGCAACCATATTGCATGCTTAAATTAACTGATGAATTAAAAAGTGATCTTTTGAGGAATCTTTTTTGAGAATTCTGCAGAAAATATCCACTTGACCCAAATAACAACACTCGTTAGTTGATGATGTTAAAAGTATTTCTCCCCTTATTATTAGTTCACCAACTTCTGAATCTTCTCATTGATAGCTGGGCAAACATGGTGAGATTTTACTATAGAAAGAAAACGATAGGCCACTAAAGCTGCCGCAAGCCAAGGTTTAGGTTGATATGTACAGACAGCATTGATGTTATAACAAGGCTCTTTCTTTACACATACCAAGCTTTTCTTGTTTAAATAACTGAGATCAGTGATTAGCACTGTTTCTTTTATTTAAGCAACCTATAAGATGAAACTTAAACCTATGTAGTCTTTAGGGAAGACAGTAATTCTGATTGTCTGATGTAGGCAAAAAAGCCCCTGAAGAAGTCCCCGTGGTTACATCCCTTTCATCAGTACCTAAGACTTAACAGGGCCTCTTCTACTTAGCCTCTTCCACCTAAATTACTCTCCTTCTCCTCCTGTTGTCAGCTGGCTCCATGACCAGTGCTGTAATTCCAACTACATCCAGACAATATCCCTAGTGTTAGTAATCAGCCAAGGGCTCTTTTGTTCAATTTGGATGGAAACTGAAACTGTCATGCCACCAGATGGGTCTAAGGAGGTTATCAAAGAGAAGTTAGGCACCCAACTTGCAATTTTCTTGACTTTTGTCATAGAAAAAAATTCAGGACTTACTGGTAAGTGGCATAGGCATATATTTTGGCAACAAAGAAAGTCAGAGAAAATAAGGGAAAACTTTAGCCTAAGGAGCATAGTTTTTTTGTTTGTTTGTTTTTGTTTTGTTTTGTTTGCGGAACTGGGGATTGGACTCAGGCCCTTGCACTTGCCAGGGAAGCACTTATTCCAGTGAGCCATCTCCCTGGCCCCAACAAGCATAGTTTTGACCATCAGAATGGCCTATTAATGAACAAACAGCATTACCTTTTATGGTAGTAACTTTTATGTGCTGGGATAGGGGCTAGTATTTTCATTGGTCCCCAAGTAAGGCTGTTTAAAAAATACTTTTTATTCAAGTCTAAGGGATTGCCTCTCTGTAGGATATGAATCCCCAGCCATTCTCACCTTAGAGATATCCTGGTATAATAATCTTATTGTTACAAGGCCCATGGACTTTTCAATAAGGGTAGGAGGGCAAGGCAAGGAGCATTCCATACATTATTAACAAAAGAGTACAGGGGAAAAGAGTGCCTCCACATTTAGTGGACAACAGGTCATGGATTAAGGCCTGAGAACCCTTGTCTCTTGTTCCATGAGCGTATTCATCCTCTTTTCCCACCAGTCTTAAATGTTACTTAGGTTCCTTACACTGAATTATTGGTCCAGACGTAAGAATTGGAAGTGAACATTAAGCAGGTGACATAACTTAAAAGCTGGAATATAGTACATGTGCTCTGGAGGGGACATATAGGATCAGGAGTAAGGTATTCGTGGCTTTTGTCCTTCTAAGAAATCTCAAGCACCAGAGGATGTGAGGAAGTTCTCCTAGAGATCTGTAATTGCTAGACGCTGGCTGGTTACTGAAAGGCTAGTAGCTAAAACCAAAGTGTGTAATGTTAGATGGGGACCCTCTAAAGTCCGTTAGAATGCTCCAGCTCTAAGTAGCCACATGTCCAACTGAGCAGAGATACAGGTGTTGAAAGCAGTCTTGCCAGACACTGCCGCCCTCTTCTCCCAGTGAAGAAGACAGCAGAACATGTAACCTAGAGGAGCAGAGATCAACATGTCAAGCCACTGCTTGAAGAGATGATAGGGGAAATGGAAGGTATACCTAAATGTGGTTGCATCCACTTAGAAGCCCAGCTACTCTGGAGGCTGTGGCAGGAGGATCATTTGAGCCCAGGAGCTGGAGACCAGCCTGTGAAACATGGTAAGACCCCATCTCCTAAAACGGAGAAAAAAAAGAGAAGGAAGTAAGGGAGAAATGGAGGGGGAAAGGAGGGAAGAAAGAGGAATAGAAGGAAACAAGAAAGAAGAGGGAGGGTAAGGAGGAGAAGAGAATAGGAGAGGAATCACTGACATTAGGAAAGTAAAAACTGAGAAGAGACACAATTGCTCTGGATGGATTCCAAAGACAGGAGGTGTAAATACCCACTGGATGCTGTATCTTCCAATATTCTCTTGTGTAGACAAACTATGATGGTCCAAGTAGCCAGGATAGGAGAGGGAGTAAGAACTGCAAGTTGAGGTGGTTCATGCCTGGGACCATGATTTTTACTGCATAGTATGAAACATATTCATCTGGTGGAAAAGGGAGAGGCAGAGACAGAACAGAATAGCATAGATATGAAATAGCCCTTGTGGGAATGGAGAGGAAGTTGAAAGTTGACCAAGGACACGCAGGCACCTCCCAGCAGCCCCATAGGACAGTAGACGCTAGAGACCACCTATTTGTTATAGCACTGTTACACTAGGCCCTGTAGTTTTCTTGTGCTGAGCACTACTGGGTGAAGAAGCAGCAGATTGCAAGAGTGATAAAAGCTTTGACATTCACAAAGCAGATACAGTGTTTATACAATAAAGTAAGGGAATGAGGGAATAAGGGAAAACAAACGAAGTATATTTGTTTCAGGTCTAACCTGGAAAAGAAAGGAAGATGTCATAGCTAATTTTGTGTGTCAATTTGGCTGGACCATGGGGCCCAGATCCTGGGTCAAACACGATTCTGGAGTTTTGGTAGGATGGTTTTGAAAGAGATGAACTTAAATCAGCAAAGTAGATTGCCTCCCATAATCTAGGTAGGCCTCACCCAATCACTTGAGAGGCCTGAACAGAAGACTGGCTTCTCTGTGCAAGAAGGAATGCTGTAGCCAAACAATGGTCACACTCGATCCTCCCTGAGCCTGCTGCCAGTCAGCTTGCCCTGCAGATTCTGAACTTGTGGCTACAGTCATGATGTAAGCCTCTTCTTTAAAGTAAAGCATCTCTTTCTTTCTCCTCCTGCCCTCCTCCTTCTTTTCTTCTTTCTCTCCCACGTCCACCCTGTTGGTTCTGTTCTCTGGTAAACCCTGACTAATGTGAAAGGTAAGTCAGGAGAGAGAGGAAGAGACATTAAGACACCAGGATCTTGAAAAGCAAGTAAGTGAAGGAAGTGGCATGTGGGACCAGGTTATAAGTCAGTTCACAACGATTCCGATTTCACACACAGAGCGGGTCTGATCAAGAACAGTCAGAGTAGATGTAGAGACTGTGAGGACTGAGGGAGCCATGGCTGCTAGATGGGCTCTCCATGCACCATGCAGCAGAGTTTCCCAGCTGACTGTGGGGTTTGGGACCAGAGAAAGACTGAGCCAGGATGTCAGTAGAAAGAGCTGGTTGCTGAAATCTTCCAACATCTTAATTCCTGAACTTGGCATGAAGGTCCTTCCTGCCTAGTCCTCAGGTCGACTCTGCTCTGTTTCAGTTGAGTCTGACTTCAACCATATTGACTATATGTGCATGAGTGCGTGTGTATCTGGGTGTGCCTATGTGTATCTGTGTTTATGATCTAGAAGCAGATGAGATTCTAGACCTTCAAGGCTGTGCACATTCCAAGCTCCCTGCCTGGTATTCTATTCTGCCCCTTGATTCTCTTTCTCTCTCTCTGTCTCTGTCTCTCTCTCACCCCACACTGGAGTTTGCAAATGAAGCCAGAAAGAATTCTCATTTTTACAAGTATTCCTAATGTATTAATGGATGTCTAGGCAATATTTTCTTAAAGGCTTGGAAATGCTTCCTTGTGTATTCAGTACTGGTTGTAGTTTAAATGAAGCAAACTGCATTTTTCTGTGCAACTGAAGGATTTACAAAATCTTTAAAAATGCTTGGCCTACTCAATCTCAATCATGTCCTCAGATTTGAGCTTCTAAGGTGAGGTTCAAGTAGTATCAGACAATTGCATGAATTATTTACAAAGACAGGGAAAAGCATGCCTCACATGGCAGGGGTGGGCTCACCTTGGAGCTCTTCATTCTTGCTTACTCTCATCCACTTCTGTCTCTCCCAGATTTCCAATTTCAGTGTTCACTGAAGATATATGCTTTTTTGCATTGATTTATTTTACTAGTCTCAATTTTCTCCCCTACCATATATTGGCTTAGTCATTATTTTAAAAGCAGTAAATAAAACATGAGTCTAGTTTTTAAATTTGAAGCATGAGATAGAGCAATAAATAGATGAATGGATGGGTGCTAATCTATTACACCTGAGGCATGCCTTTCCTGGTGCTATCTGGATCAGAGACCCTGGTAGTAAATGTTAAGGAACCAGGTACTCTGACTTCTTTCCTTTGCCTGAGAAAATTCACCCCTGTGCATCATTTTTTCCCCTCCATAAAACTTGTATGGCATGAGGAGAAACATTAGGAGCAATTTCATTGCCTGTGGCTACCCATGTGTTTATTCATCATCCTAAGCCATGGCTTCTCCTAGTGATACAGGCAACATCACCATGGAGCTCAGCCTACAGTCAGTTGCCACTGGAGACCTTTTCTTTCTTTCTTTTTTTGCAATTAAGCAAGCTGAAATTTTTAGTAGTGGAAATATAGCGTGATTCCTTTTTCTTTTTAAACCAACTACTCTCCTTCCTTAATAAACTTCTTATTCACTATGAAATTGAAAACACAGCCTTTTCTTGATGACCAGATGGCCCCACAAACTTAATCACTTCAAGCACTCCACATTTCCTCTCCACTACTCTCCATGGTGGAGAAATCAAGAGGCAATCTCCTCATTTCTCCCAGATGCCAACCTCTGTTGAAAACTTTCCCCAAAACTATTATAAAAACTAGATACACATGACCAATGAAGTTGGCAAAAGTAAGTATAATTTAAAGCTGTAAAATATAACAAATCCGTTAGAGGAAGTTCATAGGAAATGAGTAAGAGTCAAACTTATAACTTGATTCATATTTAATTTGTCAAGAAAGGCACTTGAATTTATCCTACTTCATCTGACATGATCATCTTGAATCTCTTCAAGCTCATATTTAGTACTCCATAAACTAAAGCAAGGAAATTCCGATGGACAATGTAGGGAAATATGCACCAATTCTTAAACACATAAGATGTGTTTAAAATGCCCACTTAATACTATGGACTATTTCAGCAAATGAAGACTTGTCATGATTTCTGATTCTACTTTTCCTTTGTTGATCTAATGTTGGTAAATTAGTTTCAAATTTGTTTCCTTCATCTGAAAAAAAAGTATACCTTAGGCTTACCTACATATGAAAAAATATAAGGAAAGAAATTCATGTTGGTGTTTTCAACCACAGAAGTAACCACAAAAGGAGGAAAGTATTCTCACAATCTAATCTCTCATATTATCAGGAATTCAATCTTTCTCCTTTCTCAACCAAGTTTGGAGACAGTAACTAATGCTTTTGTTTACATGAGAGCCTATAGCTCCATGATTGCTTAGAATAATAGCTTGTTAGAGTTGCTAGAAATTGTCAAGGAAAGTTACCTCAAAACAATGATTTTTATTCAGAGAGCTGTGAGGTGAAACCCAAACTAAGGGGCAGCCCCCTTCGCATTTGGAAAACATGCTGTTAGGAAAGACACATTCTAAATAGTGGCAATAAAGCCGTCATCTAGAAATGAAAGCCGAGTGTACAGGTGCTGGCCTCAACACTTAGAGCCAACACTTTCTTCATCTTGCAATTTTTTTTTAATGGCAACCTGACTATTGTTACTACAACTCTTCAGTTTTGATAATTCATCATAAACTAGTTAATAAAAAGCCTCAGCTAGACCCAAAAAGATTATTTACATGAAAATTTCTTTCTAGCAAAGATAAGAGACTGGAGATATGGCTCGAGATATGGCTCAGGGGCATAAGCACCTGCAGGGTAAACACAAGGTCCCAAATTGTCCTGGTTTATCAGAAAACAATCACTTGCTAATTCAAGACAATAAAAACTTTCCTCAGCATAAAATACATAAAGTAATAAGGGGTTGTGATGTTTTTGTTGTGGGTAATTTCATGTACACTATTCTTAAAACCTACTTATTCCAGGGGGAGGGAAAAATTCTTTCTCAATTGAATCTAAATATTAGCCATGCCAGTAAGGAGAGTGCAGAGCAATGCACAGAACACTACAAGCCTGAATTTTGAATCAGAAGGTCACACAGTATTTATGTTTCCTTGGCGCCAAGGAATGAGCACCACTCAATATTCTCTCCAAATTAAATTCTTCAGCAAGTAAAATAGTATGTAATAGGAAAAAAAAAAGACTGCAGATTTCAGTTCCTAAAATAAACTTTATGCAATCACAGGAAACATTTAGATCCTTTTTTTCCTCTCTTACAGGAAAATGAAACAATCTCTGGGCCACAGGAAATCACACAAGATTAGAAAATCCCTGTGGTATGAGAGAAAAAACTTCAAGTGGGTTTCTGAGTCCCATAAATGACATAAAGAACAACAGATGTTCAAAGGCTCAGGGACTACAACAAGAAGTAATGGATTTGTACTGACGAGGGCGACGATTCCATCCAAGCCTCATGAAAACAGGGCAGTGGAAAGTCACACAGCCAACGTTCTAATCAATATGTCTGCAGCTAGCTCTTGGATTCATTTTGACAAAAAAGACAAACTGCAAGAAGAGTAATGACAGCAAGAGGTGCTGAAGAAAGCAGGCATGAGAGGAGGAAAAGGAGAAAAAGTGGCTAAGTCTCTTAGGTTAGAAGGCCAACAACTTCCACAACCTTAAGTCTAATTGTGGGCATATCAATATTGATGGGGTAATTCAAAACTCGTCACTTTCATTCTCTAAATACACAGAATTCATTTCATAAAATACAGTAGTTGGGTTGGATGCTATGGTCTGAATACGTCACCCTCAAAACTCTTCCATTCAAATCTGATCTCCAACGTGCCATGAAAAAGTGGAGCAATAAGAACCTTGAAATCACCAGGGCTCCACCCACCAGAATGGGATGGGTGCTCTGAGGGAGCCCGGCTTTCCTTCCCATTTCTGTCATGTGAGGCTGAAGGCAAAAAGACACAACGCAGGTATTTGCCAGCACCAAATCTGCTCATGACTCCATTTAAGGGCTCTCAGCCTCCTGAATTGTGAGAAATAAATTTCTATTGTTTATAAATTACCTAGCCTGAGATATTTTGTGACAGTAGCCCAAATGCCTAAGACAGGACAGTTTCACTAAACTTAATTGTTGGTACGTAGAGACTAAATCTGCCTCAAAAGTACTTTTATTTAGAATATCGAGTTAGGAGAGTTCAGGCATTGCTGCTTAAGACACTTAGGAGGCAAATATTTTTATCATCTCACCAAAGACATATCTTCTAAGGTCAAAAAGTGGCTTATATAAAGCACATCAGGAAGAATTTCAGCTTTTGCAGAAATCTCTCCTTTTGTGGTATTACAGTAAAAAAGAGCTTTCACAAGAGCTGCTGAAGACCATCTGAGCTGTGACAGTTTATGACCACATTTTGAACTTAACAGGCTATTAATAATAAATTGCATGTAATAGATTAGAAATGTAGTTTTATATGACGTTTTAGACTATTGGATTTTGGCAACAGTAATTAGGCCAACTGCACTGCACAATCAATCATTTATATCATGAAAATATGTACTTCACTTCCTTAGGCTTTGTCATCTAGTCTTGCTGCCAGCCCCATTTCCCTTGTGGCTCTGCTCTTGTGATGGGTTCCACTGGTTTTGCCTCCTGTTTGCTCTGTCTCTCTTGTCCCACCATTACTGCCATCACCTAATTTCCTACATATGGTTTCTGTAAGTCATGTCCAGAGGACAAAATTTATGACTGTCAGTTACTTACTAACCTGACACAGATGACTAATGGATGCATATGATACCATGTGTGTGCATGTTTCAATGCAAATTGCAGCATTCCTCACGCATTTCCCCTTTTAACAGTATGACCCAGTGATCACCCCCTTTCAGGACATTGGTGATGGTTCACTCATTAACAACTGCTTTATGCTCCACTGTATGAGTGTCCCATAATTTTTTAACAAGCATATGTGGAAGGAAAATGGTGTTTGTGTGAGAAAAATATTTTTTCTAAATCATATTTTAAGGCTTAATTTCCAAATATATATCAAAAAATGAAAAGTGCGCTAAGAAGCAGAATACAAAATGGTCATATTCATCCTTTCAACTTAAAAAAAAAATGATTTGAGATATATT
Organism: Ctenomys sociabilis; assembly: GCA_004027165.1. NCBI lineage: Eukaryota > Metazoa > Chordata > Mammalia > Rodentia > Ctenomyidae > Ctenomys > Ctenomys sociabilis. The sequence goes on from PVKA01003838.1 coordinate 50,715, forward strand.
GCCTTTTTGAGACAAGATCTCATTCTGCAGTTCAGGCTGGCCTACTTTGCAGCCCAGGCTGGTCTTGAACTCGAAATGATCCTCCTGCCTCAGCCTCCGGAATGCTGGGATTGTAGGCATGCGCTGCCATACATGGCTCGATGTTTACCAATATTGCATTGACCCTTGAGCTCCTTTCTGGTTCATGTTCCTATCTCACATCTTAGAATTTCCACACCTTAGAATTATTCTTACCTCACTTTACTGTTTATCATTCCTGAGGGTTTGTGTTGGTTTGTTTGTTTTGTGGTACTGGAGATTGAACTCAGAACCTTGTGCTTGCCAGTTAGGCACTTATGTCGTTGAGCTATCTCTCTGGCCCTGTCCATAGGTTTTAAAGAAAATTTTATCACCCATATAATGGCTAAAGTAGATATTGGTTAGTTTTAACCTTTATAAAGTAAACAATTTCTGTAATGTGTATTTTTGTCACATTATGTTAAGATTCATTCTTTTTCTAAAAAAGTCTTAATCTGTTTGCATTCCTATACATACTAGGCAGCTTATAAACAATAACCATTTATTTCTTGCAGCTCTGGATACTGAAAAATTTAAGACACTGGCTTCTAGTGAGGCTCCAATTCTGGTTCATAAGACAGCTGTCTTTTTACTATAAGCTCATATGGCAGGAGAGAGGGGCAGCTACCTTGGGGGGTGTTAGAACATAGAAACCCATAGAACCTTCTGACCTAATAAATTCACCCCAAAGCTCCACCTCCCAATACTATCATCTTAGGGGGTGGGACTTCTGCAAATGGATTAGGGAGGAGCGTATTACTCAGATTCTTGTCACTGTAATGAAATACCTAGCATTTGGGTCATTGTTTTGGAGGTTCAAGGGCATGGTTTCGGCAGCAAACCATCAGGGCAGCCAGTCCTGGCAAAGGGGAAAGACCACATCCTGAAGCAGGGGCTGAGAGGGCCAGGTGCGGGGCTTTTCTACAACTCTCTCATGAAAACAACCAAGGAGTCTTCTGGGAACTACATCCCAGGGCACTTCCAAGGCACTCTGCAAGCTCCCACCTAGCCTTGTCTCCCAAAGACTCCCCCACTTCCCAACAGCACCCCTCACAGACCAAGCTTCCTATCACAATGGAACCCTGGAGGACACTGAGACAACACCCAAGCCATGGTAGAGAAGCATAAACACTCAGTAATAGCTTAGACTACTGGGTTATTTGCTAGTTTTGCTACTCAGGCTATTTTGCCCTCCCCACACCCCAAGCCAGGATCTCACCATGTAGTTCAGAAATGAACTCACTATGGAGCCCAGGCTGGCCTCTAACTCCCTGAGACTCTCCTGCTTCAGGGAGAGGATTATAGACATGTGCCACCATGTGCAGCCTGAATATACTTATGTGTGTCTTCCAGTGGTGTGCACAAGAAATTCTCTCAGAAATATCTAGGAGGGTGGTAAGTTATGTGACTACAACAAAGGGTTCTCCAAAATGGTTGTGCCTGCTTGTTATTAACACTATATCAGACTTCATTCGTACAATCTAGCAGGTATAAAGTGGCATCTGATTGGCTTTGATTTGAATTTTCCTGGTAACTAATGGGATTGAATTTATGTTTCTTGGGGCTTCATGTTCTCCTGTGAAATACTGATTTGTTTCTAATTAAGATCACCTTTCTAGAATTGTCTCAAATAACCAATTCTTGGCTTGTCGTAGGTGCCTCAAGTGTCTTCCCTGCGTGTGGCTTAGGTCCTCACTTTATTGAAGCTGTTTTACTGAGGAGGCATTCTTAAATTTAACAATCTTTTCTGATTAGTGCTTTTTGTATTTTAAGAGATTCTTTCTTCCAATGGTCAGAAAAGTCTTATATTTTCTCATTTTTAATATTTTTGCCTTAAAATATTTTCATGTCATTCAAGGCTATATGTATTCTAACCAGCCCTATTTTCCCATTACTGATGAAAACAAAATTGCAACTCTAAGTAGGATGATTTCTATACACCTCTCTATAGGTGCCATTTCAGTCCACTGGGATGCCCTTGTTTCATTGCTCACATTATTTCTTCATATCCAAACACCTGTTCTTCCAAACTTGAAGATATCTTCCACATCCTCCCTCTCCAAGATACTTCCTTAAAATAACAAATATACAAACAGTCAGATTTGGTCTTTCTATTTCTAAATTTACTTAATCTAGGGTAGTTTGGTGTCTTTAATTAAACTATGAGCATCTCAAGGGGAAAGAGTTAAAGAAGTGTTTCTGATATGTTCTTTTTCAGTGTTAACCATATTTTAGACCAGTCACTATTGACAACCTTTTAGTTTTATATGTTGGCTCTCTGCTGTATTGGATCTAGCTAACTATAACTAGGGAGCTACATGAGAAACCATATTGAGCAGAATTTATTTGAAAATGACTTTTCAAATACAGGAAGTGAGATTGCTTATCTAGTTTTTCAGTAAAGGTATCTTTAGACAACAAGAAGGAGATTTTTGGAAAAGAAATTTGCTCATTGTTTTCAAAAAGAAATTTAAAAATAATGCATGCTTTTTATAGCCTTATTGAAATTTAACTGATACACAAAACTGCATGGTCAACTAATAACAAGTGCTGGGAGGGCTATAGGGAAAAATGAACCCTTCTCCACTGTTGATGAGAGTGAGTGCAGACTGGTAAAACCACTATGGAAATCAATGCAGAGATTCCTCAGAAAATTAGGATTAAAGGTTCCATTCAACCTAGCTACTTCATTTTGGGTATTTTTCGAGGAGAATGGAAAACATCATAGCACAGTGATATATGTGTACATATGTTTATAGCAACATGATTTGTTACAGCTAAATCTTGGAAACAACCCAAATGTCCATCAACAGAGGACTGGATAAAAAAGATGTGGTACTTTTATATAATGGAGTATTACTCAGCTATAAAGAAATAAACTCAAAGCTTTTATAGGTAAATGGAAGCAACTAGAATATTGAAATAAATATTATTTATTATTGAAATAAATAATATTGAAATAAATGTTTATATGTGTAAACATCACACTATCTCCCTAGTTTTAAGAACCTAAGAATAAATAAAATCTGAAAGGTACAATAGACATTGTGAAAGGGAAAGAAAAGGGTCAAAAGGAAAGAACTGGGATGAGGGAAAGGAGATAGCTAAGATAATTGCACTGCTAATTTCTATTAGTATATTGAAAAGAGCAGTTAATGTTTAACTGATTGATATTATATATCCCATATTTGGTAATCTGAGCAACTACTTTGAAGATAGCAGTTTGTAATACAGCAACCACTGTTAATTTGCTATCTTATTTTGAAATTCTGCCATCAATTTTATTGTTTTTGTCTTTTATTCTTTCGTTTTTGTTCTTTTCTCTTTAAAATAAAAAAGTTTCTTTCTTCACTTCCTTTTTAATCCATGACTTTCTTCTCTCCTCCTCATTTTTGGGTAGTCACTAATCTACTTTGTCATATCATTAAATTTGCATTTTTCTAGAGCTGCATATAAATGCAATTTTATAAGTTGTACCTTTACTGGCCTCCCCTTTGACATGGCATTATTATTTTAAGATTCATTCATGCTGTATCAGTGCTGAGGAATACTCTATTGTCTGTACACAGCAAACTTTGTTTTGTCATTCATCTTTTGCTGGACTTGGAATTGTCACCAGAACTTGTATATATAAACAAAACTGCTATGAATGTGGGAACACAAAGGGTGAGTGAAATTCAGTGAACATTTAAAACTTAATAAATGAGACATTGTTATTAATCCCCCTCAAAGTACTATCTCTTCTTCAAATTCACTTGTCCCATTGTTTTTACCCCTTCTGAAGTCCTTCTGGAAATCTTCTTTCATATCTTTCTAAGTTGTATTAAAAAAACAACCCAGTATGCGGGTACTGCTGCTGAGTGCCATCCAAAAGAGAGGCTCACAAGAGCCTTACTGTCCTCATCCCCCTTCTTTCCAGCTCCAGCACTGTGCAACTTCTGGCTCTTCCCCAAAGTCCAAATGATCATGAAAGGTAAAGATTCAGAGTAGATTTAAGATATCAAGGCAGCCAAGATCGTACAACTTAACAGGTTATCAATTTTTTATTTAATTTTATAGTGACTTTTACATCTTTTAAAGAAATTTTTACATAACAGAACATCATTAAGATTTGATTTGCCCCTATGTTTTCCTTCTAGAAATTTCACAGCTTTCAATTTTACACTCAGGTGTATAAGGTAATTTTTGTTTCTTTAGAATTGTAAAGTATAAGACTCATTTCATTGAAAAAAAGATGTCTAATTATTCAGGCATATGTTGGAAAGCATATCCATTCTCCATTGAATTGCCTTGTCATTTTTCTTTCTTTCCTTTTTTTTTTTTTTTTTTTTTTTTTTTTTTTTTTTTTTGCGGAACCGGGGATTGAACTCAGGCCCTTACACTTGCCAGGGAAGCGCTTATTCAACTGAGCCATCTCCCCGGCCTTGCCTTGTCATTTTTTCTAAAAAATGAGTTACCATATTTTTTTTTCAATTTGGAAGCAGATACTTTAACTGACCAAATCATAAAAACATCATGGTAGATACTTAGTTTCATCTTTCTAATAAGCCTGTTGATTTGGCCTTCCCTATTTCCAGCATCTCCACCTTCCACAAAATGGGGGGGGGGTCTTGTTCCTCACTCCACCTCATACAGATGATAATTTCAATGGCCACAGTTATTTGCCTCTTTGAAGTGTTTTTCAACAGTATAGATCTCATGAATCAGATCCTCCATGCAGATGATTCCGTATTTACCAAGAAATTGAGCAATCGATGAATTATCTAAGAAGCAATTCGCTTCTTATTGATTTTTCCATAGCCACGCTTGTATACTGGTTCATTCACTGACTTAAGGTTTGGGTGCCCCCATGCCATGTATGGCTCCACAGTTCTCAGGATGTTAACTGAAGCCTTGTTGAGCTTAACAAAGGTACCAATGAAGATTTGGCTAAGGTGACCTTTGGGCTCACACCATTGATACCCCTGATCCGGATGACAAATGCCAATTTGGGCTCTGCGGGGACACAGAAGTTGCCAGCTTTTCTTGCCATCTTAGCCATTCGGATCTCAGTTCTGTACATCTGTCTATACTTTGATACTGCTAGCTTTTTCATAGATGAGCTTTCTCCTTGCCTTGCGAAGTGTATTCTGGGCAAATTTCTTTTTCAGTGCTTTAAAAGCACTCTATGAAATGTGTTTGCTTTTTCTCAAGGGTTTCTGACACAGCAGGAACTTTTTTCTTCTTTTCTGCACCCTCAATGGTTCCAGCCAGAAGAGAGCTATGTATGTACATTTCTTAACACTTTTATCTTGCCCCACAGATCTTTTATGTTTAAGTAGCTTTTGATTTCAGTGTTTTGTCTGTTTATCTTCTAATTATATTATTTTTTCTTTTTTATTCTTTTATCTCTAGGTTCTGAATGTAGTTTACTTTATTGTTATGAATCTATTCTTTTCCAATATAGATATTTTAACTATAAACATTGCATTGGCTGTCTCCCATAATTTTTGATGTTTTCTCATTTTTAGTCATTTTAAATTTTCAAAAATTTCCCACTTTTCTGATTCATTGATGTTTGATCATTTAAATTTGTTTAATTTCCACGTGAGTTTTTTTTTTTTTTTTGGTACCAGGTATTGAACTCACAGCCTCACACTTGCCAGACAGGTGCTATGCCACTGAACTATATCCCTGGCCCCAGATATCTTTTCTTGTTGGATTGTATTTAATTCTTACAACAAAAGAATATATTTTGCATGGTTTATATTAAATATGTTTATGTATGTTTTATGGCTGGAACATGGTCTATCTGGAACATGTGGTACATGTTCCACATACATGAGAAAATAATCTATACCTTACTTTTTGGAGGTGATAGGGCCTATGAATCTTGGTCAGGCCTTCTAATCCTTCCTGATCATATGTTCTTGCTCCATCATCCCTAAGAGAGCAGTACTGAAATCTCTAACAATATTCTGAATCTATTCACTTCTCTACATTAGTGTTTGCTCCCTGTATTTGCAAGCTGTGTTATAGGTGGATACATGTTGAGAACTGGTGCACTTTAGCTAATAATATTTATTATCATACAATGTCCCTCTTCATCTCTGATAATGTTCCTTAGGCCAAAGTCAAAGGCATCTGATACTACAGTCACTCCACCTTTGATTAATGCTTATCTTGTATATCCTTTCCTTTGAATCCATTTGGATCTCTGCACTTAAAACAGTTTTTGTAGATAGGTGTGGTGGCCCCCGCTTATAGTCCCAGTGTTTGGGAGGCTGAGATGAGGGTTGAGTCCAGGAATTGAAGAGCAGGAGGGAAGAGGGAAGAAGGGAGAGATGGAGAGGAAGGGAGAGATATGGAAGGAAAACAGGCTTTTTTTTTTAAAGAATATATGGTTAGGTCTTTCATATCCTATTGGACCTTCATCTTCTAATCATTATGTTTGAGGCAATTCTGTTTACTAAAATTAAAAATGTTTGGATTAACTCTGCCATGTTTCTAGCTATTTTCTATTCATTTTGTTTCTTTTGTAACTTTCTGTTTGCCTTTGGATAAAATACTTCTTATAATTCCATTTTATCTTCACTGCTGGCTTATTATTTAACTCTAGAAGTGTTGTATTTTTAAATTTACAATGCTCAGCTTTAATTACTCTTAACCTGCCTTCATGCCATGTTAACTTCATAACAGTGTACTCTCAATATAGCCTGTTTAAAATTTTTATATATTTTATTTATAGTTGCTATATACCCATAATATATTGCTATCAATTAGCCAATCGTCTTTTTGAAAGAATAAAAATAGAGTAAGTATTTTCTGTATTTTATTTTATCTTAACCATTGTCAGAGGTCTTCATTTCTTTGAATAGGTGAGTTTCTGTCTGGTGTTCTGTTCTTTCCACTTGAATTTCCTATTACACTGATTGTAGCATAACTCTCTCAGCTTCTTGTTTGGAAAAATTTTACCTTTTGAATGCTGTTTTGAACTTGACAGTTTTGTTAATTTCACTACTTCAACAGTATCACGCCATTAATTTATCCTGCACATAAAGGTCTGTTGTAATTGTTTATATGCAAAATGAATTTTTTTTCTTTTACAGCCTTCAAAATTTTCTCTGATTTTCAACAGTTTCCATATCATGTTATCAGGAATTTAAAACATTTGCTCTGGGCTTTCTGAGCTCTGTGAATTCCATGGTTTGATATCCAAAAATGTTCCACAGTTATGTCCTTAAGGCACATCATCTGTCCTCACGAGCCTCTGTTCTCCTTACGAGACACATTTCCCCACCTCCTCACTTGTATGTATACAAGTTTGTACCTTTTATACCATAACTTTTGTACTTCCCATTCACCTACCTCCAAGTTCAATGATTTACATGTGTCAAGTTTACTGGTGAATATAAAGGCAATCTTCATCTTTGCTATTTTAAAAAATGTTAGTTTTAAAAATTTATTTATTTGTATTTTAACTTGAAGAGTGAAAAATAGAAGCAAAAACAAAGAGAACAAATGACATAAACAGGGTAACATACAATGATACATATGTTACAGATTTTCAAAACATGGATGGCTAAATAAAACAATCCAATATAGATCAGCAGTCCACAATAGAAGTGGGTTATCCACAGCTCATTATATTAATATAACTTTACTTTATATACCTCCATTTTTATACTTTTCTGCTGGATGGTTAAGACTGAGATAAAGCAAGACCTATATAACAAAAAATGCAGCTTTTGTATTTGATGAGGTCAGTCAAGTCCCCTTGGTTTATCCTGTAACCCTGTACCTCACTCTGTAGATCCTTTGTCAGTGTCAGCCATGTAGATAAGTCATGGCCATTGCTTGACCAGTTTGCTTTCTGTGAAGGCCTGAGAGAAAGTTTTCTCTCTATGCGACTCTCCTTATGCACACTAAGGATCACTGATCACATTCCTCTGTGGCTCCATAATCCCCTTGATCAGAAAATTTGGGGCACAACTGAGTTCCATGATGTTACAGTACAGGTTCTCCTATGTCCTGAGTCTTCACTGACCTTGAAAGGCTAGGGCCAAAATGTTGGCTGACCTTGCAGCCTTTCTTTTTCTCCAATTTTTGATCTGGAAACTTAGGTTGTTAACCCTCCAGAAGAGAAGTTTATTATTACCCTGCAACATATCAGACATCATAGGCATAACATGGAACATGTATTTTCCATCAAGTATTGAGATACTAAACTCTAAGTCTGTATAGAGTATGAAGAAAAAAAATAGGAATGAACACTTACATATATTTACATAGATATTTAGAAATCCATTCATATACAGCATAGTAGCATTGCAGCATGACTGTCTTGTGACATTTTTTTGTCTTACTTAATAAAATTTTAGTTTTATGATTTTACTTGTTCTTAGGGCTATTGCTCTTCTAAAACTCATCTGCCCAAGCACGTTATTCCATTAGACATTTTAACATATGAACCATAAGCATTTAAACTTCCTTGCTCCATGATACCAACCTCTGGAGTGTCTTTGTGTCTGGCTCTATCGATTGCTTTGTTGACACAAGGGTTGATTTTCCTTAACATTTTTAAAATTTAATTTTACAAAATTATTAAATGTTGGGCACTATGCATGCATAGGACAGTGAAGAGATAAACATAGTGCATATGGTTAGAAATGAACGTATGTCATCTTCTCACAGTACTTTACTGTGCATGGCCTCGTCACTTCATCTTATTTAGGGTTTGTGGTTATGGTTACCTCTAGCATTACTTGTGCTTAATTTCAAAGCTAATTTTTTTCCTTGATGTTTTTGCCCTGCCCTAAACACTGAACCTTTTCTGTTCATTTTGTCCCTCTCCTTAGAGGAACACTGTTGTGGTAGGTTAGTGCCTTAGTTTGCTGTGCAGCCAGAGGTTCTCTGTTGTCCTAATTTAGCCCTGTGTCCCTGGGTCATGGCAATTGGGCTCCTCCCCTAGTGACCGGATATCTTTAATGGCCTGGAGTCAAAACAATTTCCTGTTCCGCCCCTAGAAATAGAGTTGTTCTAATTTCCCTTTGTCTGGTCAAAACAGGTGAGGTCTAGCTGTTACATTACTATGCCCACACTCAATTGCAGCCCTTGTGCTGCAGGGCAGAAGCATTCCAGCAGGGCTTTGGGAGCTCCTCGCAGTAGCAGCAACTCAGCCTCCTCAGGCCCATACCACCAAGGAAATCTTTCTCAGTTCCCCTCCCATGAATTAAAAAAAAAAAAAAATTGTGTTTTCAGTTGTTTTTGTTTTGAGATTTTGGGACAGAGATCTCAGTCACTAAACTGCCCAAGCTGGGTTCAAAATTACAATTCTCTTGCTTCAGCCTCCTGGAATACTGGGACCACAGGCAAGTGCCACTAAGTCCAGCTCACTTTTCCTTATATTACGGGAGGATATATTGTTGTGTTTGAGCTTCCCAAGCTATCTTTGGAACTGATATGAAAACACAAAGAATCATGTACTGTCAAAACATTCTTGAAGAACAAAGTGATGATGAAAAAAGTTACTGGAATAAAAACATATAAAGCAATTAAATGGAGACCCCAGAAATATACTCAGAAAAATACAGATATTTACTTTACATTGAAGGTGGTACTACAGAGCAGGAGGGTGCATAGCCACTGAGTGTGAGGTAGCATTGTTCTGAAATGAGAGACAGAGACTTCCGATAAAATAAAAAAATTCAGCTTTCCTACTGTCAAGAACTGTTTTGGAGGATCCATGGCCACAATAGGGTACCAAACAGGCTCACCCTAAATTATATAAACTTGCCCACTTAAGTCCAACCCAGAGAGGAACAGCTTCAGGTTTCCACATAGTCTGCCTTAGAAATCTTAGACGTTGGCTGCACTCAAAGATACACAGAAAGCATTGGGATAAGCAGCAGAGGCACTGGGAAGAAAGCTTTCTATAGGATGAGCCACTCCTTTCTTGGAAAGGAAGACATTTTCAATAGAAAAATGCTATTTCTTTATATTCTGTGGAAATATGAAGAATGAGAAGTGTTACTTAACAATATACAACCTGTACTTGGAAGACAGTTCCATGTTTCTTTTTTTTTTTTTTGGCGAGCTCAGCCTGCTCTGGGGGAGGGGCATGTCACTTTAATATGCTGAACTATCTTGCCAGCCCCAGTTCCATGTTTCTTGTTTGTTCGGTTTTTTTTTGCTTTTGAAACAGGGTATATCACTAGGTTGTTTAGGCTGGCCTTGAACTTGAAATCCTTCTTTCTCAGGCTCCTGAGTACCTGAGGTTACAGGCATGGAAAAGCACATCCTCTAATCCTTCACTCTTAAGCAAGACCGACATATCCGCCAATCACCTAAATTTCATTTTTTTCAATAGCCTTCTCAAAGCATCTGGAGACATGCATTGAGTGAACACTATGAATCTCTGCCAGGTCATGTATTTATGAGCAAAAATTTCCTCATTTCCTATTAGATGTATTAAATTGTGACACAACCTAAGCATCTATGAGGCCTGCATAAATAATTCTTTTCCAAAGTTCAGTTTAAATACTTGCTCTTTTCTGTTGTCCCATTCCTTTTGTTGTTTTGTTGAGGTTTATTTTTTGTTCTTAGTGCTAAGGACTGGACTGAATCCAGGGTTTCCAGCTTGCTAGACAAGTGTTCTCTGCTGATCTAAATCCCCAACCCCTTTTTTCCTTTTTGGACAATGAAAACAAATAAACATCTGCAACTTTAAATCATTACTCCCTCCTCAGTGATGAATGATGATTACTATGTAACCATGAAAGTTTTTACTCAAGGTACAAATTAGGATAATGTGGTCCAAATAATTTTAGTTTACTTCAGGCAGTATTTTGAGATAAATGTAGACTTACATTCAACTGTAAGAAACAACACACAGGGAACTCATGTGCCCTAACACAATTTCCTTCAATAGTAATATCTTGCAAAACTATAGGCCACATCACAAGAAGTGTTTATTGATGTCAGGTGATGATACCAAATATTTCCATCATACGTTTTCCTTGTGTTGCTTTTGTATAGCCACACTCAATACTCTCCACCCCATCTCCCCTTAACATAACTACTACTAATCTGTTCTCCATTTTTATAACCTTGTCTTTCAATAATATTACATAAATGGAATTATATAGTACATAATCTTTTGAGCTTAGCTTTTTTCACTTGGAAAAATTCTTCGGAATCTGTTCAGATTATTGCAGGTATCTGTCGTTTGTTCATTTTTCATTGTGGAGAAGTACCTCATAGTATTAGAGTGTATTATTCACTCTCCCACTGCTAGGACAAAATAACTGACATGCATAACTTAAAGGAGGAGGCTTATCTGTCTCAGTCCCAGTGGTTCAGACCACTGCTGGCCGCCTCCAGGCAGAAACAGTGTCGTGCAGGTCATGGGGAGGACTGACACGCATGCCAGTGGCAGCTAGGAAGGAAAGGAAAGAGGTAGGGGAGCTAGAGACAAGAATACATGCTCTGCTGTCTCACCTCAGCGACCTACCTCCAACCATGCTGCACCTCCTAACAGTACCCTCAGTTGTGAACTCCTCAATGGATTACTCAAGTGATGAGTATAGTGCCCTCAAGTTCCAGTCACTTTCCAAAAGCTCCTCCTTTGAATAATGAGGGACATTTTAGATCTAAACCATAACAAGATGTCACCATTTGTTGAACTTTTCACATTCACATGTGAAAAGAAATTTGGTTTGTTTTGGCTGTTACATGTAAAAGGGCTACACATATCCCTGTAAGGTTTTTGTGTGAAAAATATGATGATGTACAACTCATTGTGTAACTTTCTGGCTGATAACTACAGAGCAAAGGACATCAAAAGATTTGCCAAAAGTCATAGATCATTTCCTTATAACTGACAATTAGCTAATGACTCACTCTTATCAGTGCTTGCAGCTTTATAACTGTCTGCTACTTGACCTTGCAAAGTCCTAACTCTCAGTTTTGGTGAGTCAAACCACATGTTTTTCACAGTATACATTCTTTAAAATATGAACTCTACAAAATGTTGCTAAGGAAGGGTGTGGATTTCATGGTTACAGTGAATTTTAGATCCCTCTTCTGAAATGACGAATGCACATTAGTGTACAAAGGGAATGATCCTGTACCCAGCTTCCCAAGTTCACATTCCAGCTTCATCACTGGCTAGCACTTCTTACCTCCTCTACCTGTAAAAATGAATATGGTAGGACCCAACCTGTATAAACAGAAGATTACAAGGACACAAACAAAGTAGATGACGAATGCTATTATTTATTATTATTATTGCCATCATAATCCAAAGCATCATTAAAATCATCATGATCTTATTAAAATGTACAGGCCTATACACAAAATTAGTACATTCTTTAAACAACTATTCTATAGTCCTGCTAAAGAGTGCAACTGTCTTTTTTTTTTCCATCTCAGTCCACCCTGGGGCAGAGCTGGTGTGGCATCATTCGGTGCTGGAGACTGAACCAGGGACCTTGGCAACTATCTTTAAAAACAAGACAGTAACATCATAAAATCACAATTCCTCAACAGTTCAATAAAATAAAATATAACTAGTGCAACTGTGAGCATATCAACTTTCAAAACAATTCTTAAACATACTATAAAATAAAATACATGAAAATTTTATTGATGAGTCATACCACAGGAAATCAAATCTGAAAACGAGACATTATTTCCTTAGCAATAAAGAAAACAATCATGATTGCTATTATTTCTTCAGGCTCTTCCACTATGCCACTCATTTCTGAAGGTCCTCTCATTACAAAGTACCAGGTCAATTTCCATCATTCTTGAGATCACTCTGATAGTGGTGGCAATCTTCTTACCACTTCTGCAGCAATCCTCAGGTAAGCTTTGGCCTGGAAAAAGGCAAGACTTGTTTGTTCTATATGTCTCTCCCACAACACTGAGTGGCTTGTGAACTGTTTGGAATGAATGCCTGCTGTATTTGGAAGTAGGTGGGAGAAGGAAGTGTGAAGTCATGTGAAGATGATGCTATATCCAATGCAAGAAGAGCAGGAGAGAAAGGCTTTTACATGTGAAGGGAGGTGACCTTTATGAAAGAACTTATAGTACCAGAAAGTATGGTTTTTCAGACTCTAGCCCCCAAATAAACTAACTAGCAACCCAGCATGATTGCAGGAAATTCTATCTTCCTCCTATTACAAATTGATAGCCTGACTTATGTAATGCCAAAATTTCTTTAGCATAAGAACTATTAATCATTTTGAGGAAGATTATTTATTACCACCCTTTGTTTTATCTTCAGAAAGTTATTTTCTTCTTTTTTCCCGTGACTAGTTTACAGCAGTAGCACTAAGCACTCATAAACTTTCACCTGGTAACTTTTGGGTATTAGGCAAGAATTCAGTTCTGTCATTACACTCCTAATCTCTAGGTTTCTCGGTGCAGTGAATTATTAGGAATAGCTCCCAAGCCATAGAGAAGACCACAAACTACCCCAGTGCCCATATGTCCACAATATAATTAAATAATTTCAATACAAATACTGTTTACTTCTCAAACCTCATTCATGAGAAATAATAATAAAACACAATAGTAAGAATTTCTAAGATCCTGAAATTATACATTGATATACTTATGTACCTACTGCTATTACTATTAATAATAATAGTCAAAATTTACTGAGCACTTACTATTTACCAAGTGTACCCTTTTATCTGCAGTTACCTTGGGATTAACTTCTGCCATTATCACCTTATAGACAAGGGAAACATCCAGAAAGGTGAATTCTGTATAAAATATTATTGCCAGTAGTTAATGAGCTGGGCTTTGAACCTAAGCAGACTGACTTCCATTCTGCATGGTTAAAAGAGATATTTGAGGTTTGTTTTACTGACTTGAAGTGACTTAATGGTGTGCACACATTTGTCATTTTTAAAGACTCTTCTGAGCCTTAATAGCCGAAGCATGTTTTATTTTACCAGGACAGTGTTAAAATTGCCTTTTAAAAGTCCTTTGAAAAGCTCTAAAAACATGAATAAGGCTTATATATTTTTTTTAAACTGGATGCCTGTAGTACCGGGCACTTCACACAAAGTGATCTCAGTCATGTAAAACAAGCATCCTTAGCTCAACTCAGATGAAGAAACTAGAGAGTTACTTGTTCAAGCTCATGAAATCAGCAGTCAGGAAGACAAAGAAATCTGGATCCAACTGACTCTAAAGCCCAGTTCCTTCTACTACACCACATATTAAGCAGTGAACTCGTAAGAAATTCTAGCCATAATGCAATGTCTAGAGTGGTTTTACTGTGTTATAGTTGACAGCAATAGTTTTGGCTTAAAAATAGAAATGAAGAAATATTTCTTTCATATGTAATGTGCTAGTTTTTCCATAATATTCTAAGCATTTATGTCTAATATTTTGTGATAAAAATTTAAAGCTCACTAAAGAGAGCTGAGGAAAGGACACCACTCTGCAATTTCATAGTACTTTCCACATTAAATTATATACATAAGCCTATCAGAATAGCAAAAAATTCTGAATGATTACAGAATAATGAAATTTGCCATCTTTAACTTTGCTTTTCAACAAAAATCTCCAATATATTTTTAATATATTACATCAAGGTAACAGATTGTCATTTGTTGAGAAATCACTGAAAGTGCTTAAACAGTTTCAATTTCTACAAAACTATTGAGACTTAATTTTTTAGCTTATGCTGTACCATTTCAGCAAACATATTTTGGCTCTTAATGCATGTGAAACATTGTTTTGGCAAATCCATGTAACAGAATGAAATAAAATGGAAGCAGAACTGCTCCCTGGTGAGGAGTTGGACCCTTGAAGTCAGGCCACATTTAGAATCTTGTATTCATTATTTATCTGTTAAGGACAGGTTACTTAATCATTCTAGTTTCTACACCTATAAAATGATTAATATAATAGTGTCTGGCTACAAGATTTTAAGGATTTTTAAAACCTCTTTTCAATTTTTTGCCCCCATCTTTCTGAGACAGGGTCTTATTATGCAGTCCATGCTGGCCTTGAGCTCACTTTGTAGCCCATGCTGGACTTGAACTCACAACAGTCTTCCTGCCTCAGGAGTATTGCAATTATAGGGGTGTGCCACCATACCTGGCTAAAACTGCTTCTGTTGAACCAGTACTTTTTATACCTTATTTCCACTTAAAGAATTAAATCACTCCTTTTGTTTAAACTGTATCTAGCAAAAAGGTGATACATATGGGTGTTTGAAAAAACATGGTGAATATTTAAACTTTTAAAAATTTCTTACAGTAAAAGATATATCATTATTATCGACTCGCCTCAAAATTGTCCTTCTTTCTTCCAGCACACTCACCCCACTATCCTTGCTACTTTCTGAAGCACTTCTGGAAGTCCTTCTTCTGTGTCTTTGATTGCTCTGTCATCACCGTGCCAACTGCTCTCAACTAATTCAAAATGCTTACCTTCTGAGGTCATTCTGACTTTGGGGAAGAATCAGAAGTCACAGGGTTTTAGAAACAGTACACGCACCTAATATATGTCGATTCCTCACAAACTAAGAATGATAAATTATCAATATAGTTTAGTATTCACTAATTTTACTGTATTCTTTTGTTATGTATATGTAGGGAAGTCATAAAGATTATAAATTCAATTTAAGAAAAATTTAAAACCATATATTTTATGATAAAGGGCCTTTAACATAAGATGGCCAAAGCACTGATATTATTCATTTGCTATAAAGAGAATTATAAGAGTTTTATTTTTCTTACATTAAAAGTTACTTAATAAAGACTTGATTCCACTAACTTGAAAAAAAAAAAATCACAGGGCACCAGATCCAGTAAATGAGGCAGATGAGGATACACTACAGTGTTTTTAAAAGCCTGCATTTCTGCTGGATGGCATTTGGCAGTGGCATTCACTGTATTTTACTAAACCTTATTAAAGACACAAAAAGAACTTCTAAAACTGCTTTGTAAAGTAGAGGGTAACTGTGTTTGAAGCAAGGGGGAATATACTGAGGAGAGAGTAATGGAATTGTGTCTTTTATTATAATACATCTTTAAAACATAAAATATCCACTGTACATTTTGATCACACTTTGTACATCATATATATAAAAGATATGACTGAGATTTCTATTAATTTCTATTAATACTCTTTTCTTTCATTTACTCAACTCTACTTAGACTAATATCCTTCACTCTCCATTGTGGGTCTTTTTTAAAAAGCCACTTAGGGGCATAAATAATATAGTTGGATCCTTTTTGTCTGCTTTGTCATTAACAAGCAACAGGGATCAATGGTAATCAAAGTGAAAGAAATTATAGAAATTCCCTTTGTATTTTTTTAATTATTTAAGCTCAAAATTATCATACACAGCCACTTCATATTAAAACTCTGAGGTGATAATTTAGAAATTATAAAATAAAATTTCTGCTTATATTAGAAAGTCTTTATGAGGAATATCTTATATATGCTAATACTTAATAAAAAGGATAAAATGATATGAGTCCATTACTTGTGTCTGAGCCAAAGGAAAAGATAATCAACAATACAATCCAGTTTGCATGAAGCAATTCTACTGAATTTAAGAGTTCTAAGTGTCTATTTTCTCACTCTTCTACTGTTTTCTCCAGCTGCTACACTACTCACATATAAGTTTTGCTTCATCGTGCTTCTTAACTAGTACATATGTGTAGAAGTGTTTTTCCCATTTGCTGGAGAATCATAGAACTGTTAATGCTTTTTTAAACTGGTCCTGCTAGACCTTCCAATGTCTCCAAGATGTCTCAAAAATTCACCACAATTCATACCTAGCTGACCACTGACTTTCTCTAGTATTTGCCTTTCTCAAAGTTAAATGTTATGTGAAAGTTAAATCTCTAATGCCTAAATTTTATGATCTAAAAGAGAGAGTTTTGAACCTTGGTAGTAGAAGAGGAAGTAAGGGAATATGGAAAAGAGAAATGTAGACTATTATATTTACCTCACAAAGATGCTGAGAATCAGGTCTGATCATATATTTAGTGCACCTAACCATTTTATCACTCTCTGAAGAAAGTGTAGTACAGAATTTTATATAGGACTCAGAAGGTGATAATCATAGACAGAGGCCAACTTTGAAAGGAAAAGATTTGTCTTTTAATTGTATCTTATATAATAGTTCTGCAATCTTAGAAAATGTTTAACTTCCTGAACTCAGTCTCCTCATTTGTCATATGGTAGCTATCCACCATATTGCATTAAATTGTTGTGAAGATACAAAGGACATAAGTAAAATGTCTGACAGTATCTGGTACACTGCAATCAATATTATTAGGAAGATTAATAATAATGAATGTCTACAACCTCAGATTTGGAAATAACACCTTGCATTGAAGAGAATGAGGTTCAAGTCACTATATTCTTTCCTTTTCATGGCCATGTCTAAATCTTTTTTATTTTATTTTATTTTTTTGCTTTTTGAGATTTTTCAAAGAAAAAACTAATAAATGAACAGGTGAAAAAATTACTCATAATTAAAATAAACTACTAGGGAATGATTCTTGTGCATAGGGAATTACCATGGGATGCCTTTACTCTGTTTTTGGGAAGCATTTAAAGGTACAGAATTCAAAGAACTCCCAATTTTTATGCTTTTTGTGTACTACTCATATAAAGCACACCTATGATGGTTGGGGCTATTAGACTTTAATTACGAAAATAAAAAAGAATCATAGTTTTGTATATATGAAATCTTCCTGGGAAAGACAATGAAGTTAACATTTAATACTGAAAAGGCAGAGAAAACAAAAGTGATAATGACTATACTGTATTTATTTACATTTCCAGTAACTTGATCATCTATTCCATAACTGCTGATCCCGTGGAAAGAAAAGAACCTCTGGGCCCTAAGAAATGACTCAAAATGGATCCACTGCATTTATCCAAGACTATTGGATTAACTTACTCTTAACTTTATTTATAGATTTAACTATTCTGGACCTTTTATTTGCTAGTTCACAGAAGATCAGAGGAAGCAAACTAAAATAAAAACTAGAGTGGTTATACATGGGAAAAATCATACTACTATAATGTTATAAAGTTATAACCAGTAACTTAAGGGAAAAAGAAAACTATTAGAAGATTGGTTGGAGATGTTGAGGATAGAAGAGCAAAAACTACTTCAAAACTATGTACTAGTTGTGAAATGGTACACCCCTGTAATCCCAGCAACTCAGAAAGTGGAGGCAGAAAGAATGCTGAGAGTTGAAGGCCAGCCTAGGCTACATAGTGGGTCAAAGGCCAGCCTGGACTATAGAGCGAGATCCTGCCTAAAAATAAATAAATAGCCAAAAAGCCCTCTGATAATACAAGAGACAACTTAGTTTCCAAATTAAATACAGTAGTATTTAGAAAATATAATTTTATCTCGTTTCAATTTTAGTATATACGCTGCCAAAGTGAGCACATGATTTTATTTCTATTTTGAAAAAAGATTGAAATAAAAAATTTAAAAAATTTTATACTTAAAGATTTTATGGAGCCAGTGAGATAGCTGAGTGGACTAAGCACCTGCTTGCTGAGGCACTGGGTTTGATCCAAAGCACTACATACTGTGTGGGCGCCATCAGGCACATGCTTCTAATCCCAGCACTGGGGAGGCTGAAAACAGGAGGATCACTAAGTGCTGCATAGTGAGACCCTGTACCAAATACATTAAAGAAAATGATTTTATGTGCAAGCAATTTAAAAAATCTATCACCCATATCCCCAATGTTGCTGGCCAATGAAATAATACCAGTCTTTCCATCTCACTTCTCAGTATATTTATTAAAATAACTTAATGAATACCTCATTCTAATAACTGGATGCCCTTTATCAGACTTAACACTTTCTTATGTTTGGGTCTCTTTTTATAATAATCAACCCAATTTGTAATAGTGAAATATAATAACTTTAAGCAGTTGGACCTTGCTAACCAACAAGATGAGAAATTTATAAACTCCCATTACTTGTGTTCTTCCTGAGAAAACAGGTCAGGTGATGATTCTCTGCAGGTAAATTTATTGAGCTGATAGCTGGTATCATGTAAACAGTGTTCAAAAATACTTTGGATATTTACTTAATCCTTGTTTATATGCGTATAGCCTACAAACATAAGCTTGATCTACCCAACTTTCCGCATATCAAAAAGTATGTATCTGACAAGGAAATAATAATACACATTTAAACATGTAACTTACCTCCTCACTTTCAGGCTGTGAAAACACAACAGGCTGGCCTGTATCTGAAGCTTCCCTTATGCTGAGGTGTAATGGAATGTCTCCTAAAAGAGCCCAAAAGCCACCAGTTACACCATAGAAGTTTACAGAGGCATTCAGAATCTCACAATTTGAACAACAGAAGTAAAATAGAATTCATTTGAATTAAGTTATGACTATCTTCAATTTATTAAATCTCTGAAAAAGGAATTTCAAATGAAAATTTGAAGGGACAAAATATTCAACTTGAGGGTGACTATGTATGCATAATGAAAACTAGCAGGTAAGAGATGAAGCCTCTAAGGCCTGGGCAGATAACTCAGTGGATTAAAATGCATGTTTAGACAGTGGCAGGGACCAGGGTTCAATCCAAGCACTTGGAAGGCTGAAAACAGGAGAATCACTATGAGTCTGATCTATGTAGTGAGACCCTGTAGGTCCTATTCTAAATGCATAAAAAAAAATAACCTAAGAGATGAAGCTTCTGATTTATTCTCTGCTGGGGGTCTTCTAGCAAGGAATGCCTTGAAAGACATTTGTAAGTAAGAGATTTCCTCCTGTAACATAGGATATAGATGTGTCATACCACATAGCAAGAGAAAACCAAAGAGGAAATGATGCAGAAGCACAGTACAAAAAGTACAATAAAATTCTCTTCCCAATCTTGGCAGACAAGTGCGCTAAGAGAAAAGTTAAAAAGGTCAGACCTATTATCTCAACTCTCTGCCTCTTCAACAGAATTATTTCCCTTTACCATTTTTAATTTATGTTACTTGATATATAACTTGTGTGTGTCATGAGTTTTCAGGAGGTTCTAAATATGAACTCTAGTATATAGGCTACTGTTGGAGATGTTGTGTTTTTCCTAAAGATATATTTCCATGAGGTGATGGGATTTAAGAGAAATAGTGCCACTATCCTGTACCCACTTTCCACCACACCATCATAAATGAAGTCTTTCAAGGCTGAGATTTAAACTGCAATAAAGGGAGTCCCCCAAGTACCTGTCATAGTACTCAACAATTTCAGAACCACTCCAAATCCAGGAAAATGTTACTAAAATATGTGAGTGCTTTATATAAATAAGTCACTCAGCACCCTGCCAGGGAATGTAAATAATATAGAAGTGTATGTTGCAAAAAATTACCATTTATTATGAAGTAGATGTCAGAAGAACAGATACTTCATGCTATTGTCACAAAATTTTTCAACGTTAACTCTTAATCTTTCCTTAAAACCTAATAGCCAATAACAAAATACATGGATATTTCATTAACCATTTAAAAATTAGCTTCTAGTAAATGCTATGTCTCTTCTATAGATCAATTTAAGACTATAGAAAATTATCATAGGGAAAGACATGATATGATAAACTATAGAAAATGTCCAGAAGCCCACAAAATAATTTTTTATTTTGCTCTGCTCACGTCCTCTTACCCCTGCTCACCCCTCTGTTGTGCAGAACTGAAGGCCTCACACATGTTAGACAAGTGCTTGGCTAAATCCCTAGGCTCAGGTTTTTTCTCTTGGTTTATGAACTACCATTATAGTCAAGAATCCTGGATGCCATCTTTTCTACTGCTGAAATGGAAGTAAAAAAAGTAAACACTTCTTTATATAGCCACCTACTGACACTGTTTCTGCCCTTCAAAGACTCACACAAGAGCACACTATGAAAGGGAAAGGCCTTGTTAGAAAATAGTGAGAGAGGTCATAGGCTAACAGTCATATTGAGGGAGGAGGAATGGCATAAAGAGTGACAAGGAGCAGCAGTTCAGGTATAAAAAGTGTCTCTGAGGGGTCAGTTCTGGAAGAGGTGAGGGCACATCTAAGATATGAAATAGAAGAAAAAGGGCTTTCTCAGAGGCAGCCTGAGACTCTTAACTGCTAAGCATAAACTCCCTCTGAAAGCAAGCATGGACAAGATTCTGAAGAGCCTTTTTACCAAATTATCATTTAAAATCCAACCCAAAGGGGTTGGTACAGAGCAAATGAGGATACACAGGGAGTTTGAACAGCTGGAAGACCATAGCTAAGAGAACTCTCCCTGATTTTTGTTCCTCTTTCCCAATTCTAGCCTCTTCATAATTTAATTTCCTTCTCTAGTTTGTGGGAGACACCTCTGATGACTCTAAAAGCAGGAGATGAGTCCTGAGTTAGAACTATATAAATTACTTTTCCCATAATACTGTTTAACATAGTAATCTATGGCAGTACTCAGTTTTGTGATTAAGTAATCAGTGTTTCTGATACATTTTCAGGTATACATTTGTGAGCTACTGGTTGAAATGTAACTTCCAAATATGAGAGTCTACAATATGTTTCAAATTCTAAATAAATGACTTACAAAATCATACCACTCATTTATAAGTTAGAAAATTACAATATTGTAAGCATAATTCAATAATGCCATTATAACTACACATTTACTTTATTATGTAAGCAAATGTCAATCTGTTATGTTATTATGCAGATTTAGATAATTGAACTTTCTAGGTTACTTAAATCAAAAACAGTTGCAGAATATAATTAGTGGCTATAATTATAGCAATGTATCAAAATATATTATTAGCATTCACCTGATATTATAATTTCTGCTATAGTGCAAATGGATAACAATAATAAATTTAACTTTTAGAAACTTAATTATGATAAAGGATGCTTTGAAATGTTTTGATCTCCAAGAGATCCTAATTTTTTAACTACTTGAAACTAACAATTTACTTTATATGGTCCTTATTCAGCATCTAATATCTGCCTTGCCCAGAACATAGTTACAGAAAACATGTTTTCTTAAAAGTCTATTAAGTTGCTATGGGTTTCTGAAAAACAATATTTTATCCAAAACTCTATTTTCATGTATACCTGTTTATATAAACATTTATGGCCCAACTTAGTAACCAGACTGATGACTATCATTTAACATATGGCTTCAAATCACTTGGGCCATAAATATGGGTACAATGAACTTAGACAACAAAATTCTCTCTCAAATTTAATTTATAGACAGTTTTTTATCTAAGGTAGGGAGTATTATCGTAGTTGGTAAGAAAGACCTGTTTTAAAAAGTCAAAGAAAGATAAGCACTGAATGGTGTTAACAGAATTGACAAAACCAAAGGCAACTGAATTGTTCTTTATTGCCAAGCCTCATCTCCATTTTTCCTTCTGCAACGTGCACTGTGAAACAATATCATATGGTCTTACCCAGGATATCAAGGTCAAGGGTCTGTGCTAGCCTCTTTGCACCATCAGCACCAAAAATATGAGTTTTGTGTTTACATTTCGGACACTGGAAAACACTCATATTCTGGATAAGGCCAAGAACCTAAAATAGTAAGAATGCACTGTAATTAAAATAAAATCACATTAGATCTCAACGTATCATTTCAACATGTTTTTAGTGTATCTACTAATTAGTGATACAAGGACAAGTTATGGTCTCTGTTCTTAAGGAACTCACAAGTTAGTGAGAGATCAAGACTTAGGTAATTATTTTAATATGGTAAAAAAAAATGCTAAAAAGAGGCAAGAAAACTGCAACCAAAAACTGTTCACTAGGAAGAATAAGAGGAACTTAGAGTTGTCCTTGGAGAGGGTCAGGCCTATAGCAGAAATACAGGCAGGACAAAAAATACAAGCAATACAGCAAAATAAAAGTATATGGGCTGCAACCCAATGGATGTCAAAGCAGAAGAGTTTGGTAAGGAGAGTTAGGGTCAGATGGTAAGGTGCTAAGTCCTATCCATGTATCTGAGATCATCTGAGAAGAGAACCAAGGTTTTTTATAGTTGAAAAGGTGGTCCCAAAGATGCAGTGTTACATAGTCAGATTCATGTGGCAGAAACTTACTGAAGGTAATATCAAGAAAGGGCAGAAAGAGGAAAATAGTTAAGAGGTCAACTATGGATAAAATCTCATGGCTACATAAAAAACTAAACAATAGATGGATACCACAAAATAAGGAGGTACATCTTTTACTAAAGGGAAGGAGACCAAGAGATGGAGGGAAGAGAGCAAGAGGAGTAGGGAAGGGGCTGAAGAACTAAACCATGTTATGTATTTGTACCAATTCACCACAAGGAATGCAATCATTATGCACTGCAAATATGTACTAGTAAAAATAATTGAAAAAAATACTAGCCACCATATAGTGAGTGCCTATTATGTGCCATGTACTAGAATAAAGTATTTTAAAGGTGCTATCTTACTTGTTTCTCATAAGAACTTTAGTAGTGGGTCTTTTATCATATACAATCTATAGCTGAGGAAATGGACAGTGCTAGCAAAAGACTGAATTTCAGCTTTTATTAGAATACTTTCACTTCAAACAAAATTTCTCTATCTTCTATACAAAACAGTTATTTAGAAACACTATTAATTAATAGTCTTGAATAAATATACTGGCTCGGTAAATATAAACTGTATTCATGTTTCTCTTAGTCTCACTTTCTTATTGATGAGAAGCAGTGCCTCTCTTTCAAAATTAAAATGCAGAACACTACCCTCAGAGGTTTAGAGATAATAATTGCTTGTATCATCCTATAAGTTCCACCACAAGAACATCACTATATCCTATGAGAACATTTACAATTTAAATGAACAAGCACTGATAGTCCATAATAAAACACATAGACAAGAAGGTCTTAAAATTATTCTTTTTAAAAACAGTAAGAGAAAAAAAACTAAGGTGGCCCACAGCACATGTAAATGAATACAAATAGTGAAGGACATGAATATGAGGCAAAGCATGTTCCTAAGCATTTAATATAGAACCTTTTACTCATGGAATACATCAGAAATAAGACTGTTTTGATAATTCAGTACCATTTCCCAAAATGCTAGAAAACAAACATGGTTTAATATCACAGAGTTTGTCTGTTTATTTACTATGTCTACATAATATATTCATTGCCTAGGCAGTTTTACTGTCAGCTGCGTTAACTGTTATATGTACCCTGACTGCATTTCTAAAGGCTACATAAATATCACATACATAAAGTATAAAACTATAATCTAACAATATTGAAGTGTTCTTACTAATGTATACCAGCCCAGACAAATGCAAGGGACAGCAAGCACGCAAATGATGACCTGATGCTTGCTCCCTTGGAGTATGCACTAATTGGAGGAAGGAATGGAATGAAAAATACACTTCTCTGAAGCAAACTGGTGGGTATTGCAAGAGGGTAGAACAGAGAAAACTCAGTCTCCTCAAAGAGTCAGAGAAGGTTTATTAAGGAAAGATTTAGGGCAGTCAGACAAATGTTAGAGAAAATCAGGCAAAAACAAGGAGAAAGGGAAGATAAATATTTAATACAGAAGGAGCACATAAAGTCCAGTCTGAGGCTACTGAGGTATGGTATGAAAGGCTTGAGTGGAGGCTAAAAAGGTAGGACTTAGCTATGTTCAGGTATCTTGTTGCACAATCAGTGTGAAGCAAGGTCATTAAATGGTTTGAGCCTGTTACTACTGAAACTGTAGTAGACTCATTACTTACAGTTCAATTCAGACTTTTTAAAAACAACACAAAATAATCGAAAAACTAAAAAGATTTGTCTTTGTATTATTTATTTTCTTTGAAAATTAAAATTCAGGGCTGCGTTCTTCAAAATCAATCACGAGAGAGATGAATATTTTTACTACTATCTAAAATATATTCACGGGGGGGGCAGGGAGATGGCTCAGTGGAATAAGTGCTTCCCTGGCAAGCCCAAGGACCTGAGTTCAATCCCTGGTTCCGCCAAAAAAAAAAAAAAAAAGGACATAAAATATATTCAGTTGGAAGATAACTCTCTGAATGTAAGAAGTTTTGTCAAAAAAATATGCAACTTCTTTTAGTTTAAGGATAAATGCTCCAATGTTGCTTCCTACGTCACCTTGAGTAAACTAATCTCACTTAACTCTAGAATTTCCTCATCTTAAGAATTTCTAACTCATAAACTATTTTACCTGACTTAAACAAAAACATTTTGGTTATAACATGACAGAGAACCCACCACAGGTCCATAATCAAAATCACTGATCTGATTTACACTTTAACTATCACATTCCATTTCAAGTAACAAAAAAACCCCAAAATTTTCATTTTTGGTTGGAGGCCAGCAAGATAGCTCAGTGGACTACAGTGCCTGCTTAGGCAAGCTTAGGCAAGCTCAGGGACCATGGTTGATCCCCGACACCACATACTGCACCAGCCCTGCCACCAAGGTGGGAATAGTGGTGCACACCTG
Organism: Ctenomys sociabilis; assembly: GCA_004027165.1. Taxonomy (NCBI): domain Eukaryota; kingdom Metazoa; phylum Chordata; class Mammalia; order Rodentia; family Ctenomyidae; genus Ctenomys; species Ctenomys sociabilis. The sequence continues at coordinate 76,224 of PVKA01003838.1, forward strand.
TAATCCCAGCACTGGGGAGGATGAAAATAGAAGAATCACTGAGTCCAAGCTGCATAGTGAGACCCTGTAACAACCAAATACATTAAAAAACAAAGGAACAAAATAGAAATGTGAATATAACATTCACTGAAAATCACGGGTAAACTGTTCATAACAGTATTAATCACAACTGCAAAAAAACCCCACAAAATATTCAACTGTTCATAAACATTAAAACAGATAAACTGTGGTTATTTCCACATAATGAAATGCTATCACAAAGAACCCTATAGCTACAATCCGTATTTTGCATGAACACTACAAACAATTCTAAGTAAAAAAGCTAGTATAAAAAGTATACACTATACCACTGTATATCTCATTCATAAAAAAGTTCACAGTCAACAAAAATCTAGGTATTGTAACACTGGGTCCAGTCAGGTATGGTAGTGCATGCCCATAATCTCAGCAGTCTGCGAGGCTGAGGAGAGAAGATTGCAAATTTAAGTCCAGCCTAGGCAACTTAATAAGCCTCAGTCTCAAAAGGAAAAAAGAAACAATGAGAAGATAATCAAGAAAGCAAGAATTAATAAAGCAGTGAGTACAAATAACTAAAACAATGGTGTATTACATATCTTATGAGCCTAAATACAAAAACAATCACCTACTTTATATTCTATAAAAATGAAGATGTAGCAGTATAATTAAGATGACTTCCTTAGGAAGAACAAGAGTATTCTACCTAACATGCCAATGGAAAGCTCAAAAAAAGTCTAACCCCAGAGAAGTTCCCCAAAGATAGAGTTACACACTTGAAATCATGTGACTACTGAGCACTTGATATATGGTTAGTCAAAATTAACCCTTCAACACTTAGTCTTCCATTTTTGAAATGCCCATTACAATGGAACATAATAAAAAATTTTTTCCTTCAAATGCTTGACTCTTTAATATTTCTAGGTAACAAATGAATTCCATGTAAAATTTAAAAAACTGCAATCTTCTGCATAAATGGGATAAGATGAATTTCTTTTGGAAAATATATACTGAATATCAATGACAGTATGAGTAAATGCATGTAAGATATTCAGTAACTTTTTAAGCTTACAACCTTTTTTTTCACTAAAGTATATCATGAATACACAAAATACACAAATCCTAAATTGTATGGAGGAGTAGACTTACACAGAACACACACATCACTAAGACCCAGTCAAGAAATAAAAAAAGAAAGCAAATAAAACACTGTCAGCACCCTACCAGTTTCCTCTTATATCCTCCAAAACAATTCTCCAAAGATATTTACTGAATGATTTCTAACACCATAAATTAGTTTTTTACTGATCTTGAACTTGGTATGAATACAACTATGAATTGTATTCTTTGTTCAAGTGATTCACCTAGCTAAAGTTTTCATTGAGTTCCACGATTTCATACTTACATTCTCCCACTGATCCATTTAGGTTATTTCTAGGCTCTGGATTTTATAATAATGCTTCTATGAATGTCTTTAGGTATTCCCACCCCTTTTTGCCTAGGTGTGAAGTTACATCCCACACTATCCTTTCTACAGTGGTTTTAATTTGCACTGTCATAATTATTAATGGAGGTTAGTATATTTTTAAATGGTCTTTGCCATTTGTATGTTACCTTCTGAAAAAAAGTCCATGTGTTTCACTTATTTTTGCAACTGATTTTTTTCTTATTGAATTGTAAAACTTCATAGTGTTACAAAATAAAATCTGTTGGCTAAAGATAAAAAAATCAACATTAGAAACCCAAGAACTTTTTCTATATATCAATAATGAAACTAGCTGAGGAAGAAATCAGGAAAACAATTCCATACAAACTAGCTTTTAAAAAAAAAGACTCAGTGATCAATACAACCAAAGAAATGAAGGATCTCTATAGTGAAAATTACAGAATAATGAACAAAGAAATTAAAGACACTAAAAGATGAAAACACATCCTGTGTTCATGGACCAGGAGAATTAACAATGTTATATTGTTATTTTACCAAAACAACCTCTAGATTCAATACAACCCTGTCAAAATGCGAATTATATTCATGGAGCTAGAAAAGAAACCCTAAAATTCATATGAAAACACAAAAGACACAAAATTGTCAAAGCAATTCTAAACAAAAAGAGGAAAGCTGCAGATATAATACCCGATTTCAAATCCTTCTACAAAGCCATAATAAAATAAACACATAACACACAACACACACACACACACACACACACACAGAGCATGGTACTGCCATAAGAAATAGACATGTAAACCATGGAATAGAGGGCCAGAGAGATGGCTCA